>OW804096.1:35941012-36207543 GCA_942159475.1 Sthenelais limicola
GTAAGGTTACAAGTCGATACAATGTCATATAGTTGGTGAAGGTTATCTGGAGTAAGGTTTGAGTCTGTTTGATAATTATTGAAAAACTATCTCAGGTCAAGAAAGTCTTCGAATTTTATCATGACAGTACATTTTACATTGGTAATTGAATGTTTTCCTACAGATTTAGAGATTGATTCTGTAAAGTATCCTCAAAATACAGGAACTAAAAGAAATGGTTGTCTGAGTTGTTTGATTACTTGATTATTTGATTGTATAAATGTATGCCACTATGTCTTCTGTATTTTGAGAATTGAGATTTATTATGAAGGATAATTTGACCTATACCATTGTATATATAGAAAGGCATACAGCCTAGGTGAAGGTTAGGCTTCAACATATATAAGCTGATCCTGGAATGATTAGTATCACAAAAGGAATGAACGCTTATTCTACTATAACCTCACTGTCAGTTACTATCAATTTCATGAGCGTTAACAAGTCATCTTGCTACTCATTATGACAAATAGACTCTGATTTAAATAGTCTGTATTATCTCTCGTTTCATTTATCATTATTACTATTCCTTCATCTACTTCATAACTTCATTATTTCGCATGGTGTGCTAAAGATACTATAATTCAAGATTTGTACATTAAAATTAGGATTTCTCACTTAGGAAACAAATTGTATACAAGCATCCGTACGGAGAAAGGGAAAATAGTAATAAGCAACATACATATAATGTTTGGGATTGAACAGGTTAACTTCAATATGAAAATAATAAATTGGCTGTTCCTCCAGGTCAAGGCATATATTTTTTTTTTTGACAAGTTTTATTCAAGATATCCTGCCATCTTGGCGTGAACAATGCTAAAACATGTTATATTTTTTAAATCATTTCTTCATGACATTTTTTGAAGATTTTTTTGTTTTTCTTATTTTCTACCCAGCCGAACATTGGCTTCTTTCACGAGGATATGTTTTTTGTTTTTGTTTTTTTTTAAATTAAACATGTTACACTTTATCCTCTCTCTCTCTTTTTTTTTTTTTTTTTTTTTTCCCATATTAGTAGGTTATAACTCTGGATACTCCTGGCGAGTATTTCTTATCTTCTTTGTAGGGTTTTATAGAAGTTTTTCCAGCCTTTGAAGGCCTTGGAAATTGAAATATTATAATTAGCGGCTATGTGCATGGCACTGAGCCTTTTCTCGAATTCTTTCAAGAAGACCTCTACCGTTACTAGGTTGTTACCAAATAATCTCTGCCTATGAATGTAAGACTTAGCAGCTAGAACAATAAAATTGAGCTGGCATTTTTTTTCATTTGTGTCTTCTACCCCCAGGATTATGTCCCTGGCGGATAGTTGGTTTTGTATTACACCATTAAATTCATTTGTATTATCGAGCCATGCAGTGAGATTTCCCCAAAAGATGTTTACCTGATCACATTCTACGAAAAAGTGTACAATATCATCTTCTGAATCGCAGTAGTCACACAGTGAGGATGCTTTTATGGTGATACCTTTCAAATATTTGTTACAACATATGTTTCTATGTATGATCTTATACTGGAGGGCCTGGAGCCTAACATCATGTGTAGCCCTATAAGGGAATAAACATATTTCTTTCCATATCTCTTCTGAGTTAAGTCTCTGTTGGATCTGCAATATTCTAGACCATTTCGCTAGTTTCTTAATTTTAATTTTTTTGCTTCTTATGTATGCTTTATACAGCACTTTTGCTGTGGCTTCCAAGACATTAATTCTTTCCGCTCCTAATGTAATAAAGATTTCTTGTTGACCCTCCTCATCGTTGTCGTTGAGGTTAATTAAATCGAACCACCTCTTTGGTATTGCATGTTTAAGTTGGAGCCTCTCTACAAAGTTTGTGTTGATTGCATATGACTCTTCTAGCTGGGCTAGAGACATGAATTGGAAGTTATCATCTAATACATCTTTCATAAAATAAACGCCAGCTGTTCTCCATCTAGGGAACGCTATGGTGGCTTTGTTGCATCTAATGTGTGTATTATTCCACAATCTTTCGTTGAGCACCTCTTTACGTGTTATGGGTGATTGTACATAGTATATCTTAGTCCATAAGGTCAAGGCATATATACACAGAGTTAAGCTATTCGAGCAAGGGTCCTTTTCCATACAATATCTGATGTGTGAATCGAGAATGAGAGTATCAGTTGTAATACACGCGCAAAGGATTGAGAGATGGAGCAGACTAAAAGTTGACATTACTGAAGCTATAGAAGCGTTTAAAACCTAAAGTATTATAGCTAATCCTTCTGTGTTACCTTCCGTTGATTCACTATTCTACTCATATATTTTACACAACATGTCTTAGTATGTATCAAGCCAAGATGGCAGGGATGTTGAATTAAAATGTTGCAAAAACAAACAAAAAATTGTATACAAGCCGGGAGTATTATGATGCCCTACTGTAAAAATGTATTAAATAGAATACAGGGCTCCTATGAACATCAATGTAAATTAAGACGAGTTCTGAGCTAGGGAGATCATTGCAGAACCAAGAAGGTTTGGGATAATTTGCAAAACGGAATATCCAATATATATGAGAAATATCTTTCATTAATCTTTAAAGCAAAAAAGAATATCTAGGAAAAACGTGTCATTCGTAATCTATCGCTTAGAGCAAAATTGGACCGACAGCATGGTGACTTCATATTTGATGATAGTAAAAATATATTTGTTTCCATGGATTGACAAGCCATTCCAGTATATATTGAGCAAATTGCATGGTTTTAACATTTTCTCTGCTGATAAATATATATGTGTAAATAAGCAATGTGTAGGGTGTGCATTCGTAAATAAAAAATAATAATAGTGGTAGAAATAACATTATTGTTGTTTTTGCTATTATTGTTATTGTCATTTATTGTATATCGATGATGAAACGATGGTAGTAAGATGTCTTCGTTGTTTAATATTAACTATGTAGGTATTTCGATATGTAAATTTAACACTCACTTCAAAGGTAAAATGAAAAGTAATCCAGTCACAAGAAAACCAATTGTAAAACCAGTAAAGGTTAGAATCCGTCCAAAAATGTATGTTTATGAATTGTTATTGTTCAAGACATGATATATATATGTTTATCTATGTTTATATTCTGATCAGAACACTAGTGTGTAAATGTCGCTTATAAATTGATCTATAATGTACCAAAATTTCCACTGAATCTCATATAAATGTTATTAGATATATAATCTGTTATAAATTCTATCTGATATCAACATGTAAAATTTCATTCCAATAGAAGATCACCAAACAGTATTGTAAATCTCATACTTATAGGTACTACAAATGTAATATCAAACATATATTATTCTGCAAATGTCTCGAAACAGTTGTTAAAACAAATGTCATATTCATTTTCTAAATTATCAGGAAATCTGGGAAGAACAACATGCCAATAGGGTGTGATGACAGATAACATATTGTATATTATATATATTCCCTTTTTCTCCTTTATGTAACTGCACTATTGATGATGAGAAATAAAAATTCTATAATAATAATAATAATAATCTATCGCTGGAAAATTATGGCTACTGTAGAAATACCCCACATGCAAAAATAAAAAAAAGTATTAAGGGTGAACAGGTCTATATCATATTTATCTCTTGAAAATATGTATATTTAGATAAAAACAAAAGTTATTAGCCCACAATATCCATGAAACTTCATAATACCTCACATAAAATTCCTTGAACTGTTATGGGAATATTTTATGTTGCATTACTACATGTGATATATCTACAATATTTTAAAAAAAAAAAAAAACATTTTCATGAAATTTCGTGTTTCCTAATAATTGTTTATGCCTGCTGGAAAATGGTCGAAAATATAAATATGATTAAATATTGATATTGTTAAAATGAGGAGAGCTTGTGTAGTAATGTCGCCAACATACATTCTCTATAGCACGGTAACCACATGCACGTTGACCGCCCACTTAGCAGCCACCGTTGGACGGTTACCTTAGCGACCGTTTTTGACAACACATTTTTACATCTAACCCTCGCGTCCTCCTGACCAAACCTTAATAATGCTAGTATATATATATGCTATATATAAGAGTAATTCTCCCAAATGGGCAGCATTTGATTTCAGGAGGCCATTTTTTTAGAAAAAATAAAATTTGTTGAATCTCTACAATTCTTGGTGTACATATAGAAGGGAATATCAGCATTATACAGACAAAGTTTGGGAAGGCTGTGCCAAATATTTCGATTCCAATATCTATTATTCAGAAACCCCATTTTTGCCTATTTTTTTTACCTTATTTAGCCTCTATTAAGCCAGATTTATTGAATAATATTGTGTAAATTAGAAATGAGATACCCATTATAACTATGCCAGCAGTATTAAATGACAAAGTAACAGCTAGGAAATCGATGATGGCCGCCAACATAGGATATGGTTCTAACCAAAGTTTGAATAACTTCGGATATTATATAATAATATCCGTTTTATTTCTATACAATAACTGTGCTAATATAGCAGGATCTCTTTATTTCTATTAATTATGACGTAACGACGACACTATAGTCGTAATGGCGACATCCTAACATGTGCTCCTGCAATTCAACAGTATCTGTATATATTCATATCTATACTTCTTACTAAATTCAGGCAGGGGAAATTGCATAAAAATATATTTCATTTCAACTATGGGAGTTATTTTACATGTCGTAACGCGACATTAAACATTCCCATATCAATACAATGAATCTTATTTGAGGGAATAAAAGGATTCATAAACGACATGGGCTACTAACTTTTGTAGTTATTGAAATTTAAGTAGATATGCATCTTCCCTCCTCCAAAACATAATGTTATAGAATATTAGTGATTAGTTTAGGGAAGGTACATTCCTTTGAAGCTAATATATGTAGTAACGGCGACACAAATATTCCCAAACAATATTTTCTAATTCTAGATCAGTTAAAATGCATGATTACATGAATATTTGTTTTTTTCGTAATGATAAATGTCTGTGCATATGTAGAAACCATTTTTCATTAGCAGAAGTAAAATATGTTCTAAATTAGCCTGTGTATTATATTCAAATTCCATAATTATTATACATTTTCTAGCCTGAAACAGCTCTATTATTACAATAGCGGCAAAGATTTTGGCATAAGAGCTTTGAAAGTGGGGTTCCCACAGCCTTATCTTTGCCCAAAAATTTTTAAAAAATGGTTATAATCGTGTGTGATGATCCCAAATATAGGTTCTAGACACCCCAGGCTGGAAAGCAATTGATGCCCGATTGAGAGAATTACTCATATATGCTATATATATATACATATATCATAGTGTTATAATTTATACAACTGGTGTACCATCTTAGTATGTATATGTCTATCACCGATCATAATTATTGCCTATTCAGTGACGCCTGTGTGTGTGTGCGTCTGTGGTGGGGTGGGTGGGGGGGGGTGGGGGGGTGGGGGGCATAATATCTTTTCAGGAAGAGCCCGTTTTTGAGCTTTTCACGTTAGATTGAAATCTGAGTCAACAGGAACATTTGTAATAATAATGTCAAACGAATTGTCTATATTAAATAAGTTTCCAACATGTGAGCACTATACCTCTGCTCAAACTGACTATCAATGTGATCTATTCGGATTAATGATTAAAGGTAGGAGGGCTATCACAATCATTATCTAACCATGATACAGAGTCGTAGATACTAAAACCTATGTTACTCATGTTCTACTGACGGTATAATACTGTGGAATATATCAAACGAAAGGTCATGTTATTGCCTACAAATAATTTAATATTCACGAAGCTGTAGGATTAGTATTTTGGCCGGTACACTGTGAAAAGTATCTCCCCTTAACGATATGGGGTGCCCTGGAGCATGCCGCTAAATACCCTTGTTTTAGCGATAAGGAGGCCTACTTAACGGATCAATATTCGCTCATGCAACAGTAGACTCTTAACGACGTTGTGACGATACAGATTTCAGTTAGCGATACCTCATGCAACAGGCCCCTGACGAGCTATTATTAGCGAAACCATGTAGAACTTTTCACTGGGATGAAGGATTTTACTTGTTTTCCAAATAGACATTATTATCTCTTGTAGATAATCAATCAATTAATTGGAATTAAAATTCCTTATTAACGTCATTAGAATTTTTAATAAACAAATAATGAGGTTAATATGACTGGTTAGAGGGCAGGATCAGAACTCAGTTAGTCTGGCTGTAATAGGGTACTGCCACTCTCACCTGTACATCTACAGTCCTTGCATTTGTTTCGAAATATTGGACATATTGAGTGAAATCTATATAATTATTCTGCTGTTTGCTGAGCGTTTCTCTTGACCATTTGGAATCGTGGACATTATTACTACCTCTCATTGATTATCATTAATAAGGATAGATCACAATATTAGCCTGTGCAATATTTGGCATAGGCCTATATATTGGACGTGCAAGTAGATACCGGGAACTGTCCAGCACCACCGTCAGATGGTGGCCATGGGAGGAAGGTAGACGGTCATACCAATTGGACATGTAAGTGAATACGCTATTTATCTCTGACTTTTCATTTAATTTTACTAGCCAAATTAGTGGGTAATTTATCTCGTTCTTAAATAGCGTATCCACTTACATGTCCAATTGGTACGACCGTCGAAGAGTCGAAGAGCCTTTCTTCCCAGTGATGTATTCTCTGGTTTGGCACTACATGGTTTCGCTAATAATAGCCCATCAGGCCATGGGCCCTGAATTAACAGGGTCAATGGGGGGTTCAATATTAGGTGAAAATAACACCATATCCTTTATTTTATGCAAATAAAGAGGCAACCCGAAATAAACAATTTAGCAGTAATTTCATTTATGTCGGGGAGATCAAATCAAACTGGAGATGTCATACAAATATGAATCTCCTTGATAATGTTTCAGAAAATGATCTGGTGGGTGATAATCTTCCTACCGGATTATCACCTTAAGCCGAGTTGTGTGTGTGTGTGTGGGGGGGGTGCTAGCCCCCTCATTTTAAATATGCATGTCGGTCCCCATGAATTTACCTCCCTGCCTAAACCTTGCTATCAATTGTATGTAAAAAATTGTTTATTTCTCCATCACCCACCATGCTCTGGCTATGTTTTTTCTTCCAACCTGAATATATTTATTATTACTCAAAATTTCTGTTTTCACTTCTGCGCTCGTTTGAGGTATTTTCCCATAATAGAATCAATTCATTAGCGCAAATATATTACTATAAAAATCACTCAGACAGTCTCTAGGCTTATTTCTACCAATTGGGAGACTTTTGAAGTCGAAATAGTCGAAATAGTCACCAAAAAATATCAATAAATAATTATAAATCACTAGAAATGATAAAAATAAATGTACAAATTAATGCCAAACTATTCACCAAAATCAGGGACCCGCAAACCACACACAAATCGAAATAATCAGGAAAAAATAACTATAATTATACATAAATCTATATAATGAACAGAATAAAATTAATCTTGATAGCAACAATAGGCTATTAGAAAACTTTCGCAATTAAATCCAGTTAAATCCAATGAGTAGAGAAGCCCTTGGTGAGGTTGCAAAAGAATTAATTTGTACTAGGCAGGGAAAAAGATTAGCCCTTGAAATGAGCCTGTAAGGTATTCCAGTCAAATCGTGCAAAACAACTCTAATGTCAGGCCCTTAAATAAGAATAAAATTGATTTAGTTACAATACATAGGAAGCGGCCAGAAAATACCCTTTATATGCAAACCTTATCTTAACATTACTCCCAATTAATCTACATCAATTTCAATCGACTAATCAAGTACTAAGGTACTCCAAAGTACTCCCAGACAATGTACGCAGACCAAAAGAACACTTATATGGCCATAAAAAAAAATAAAAATAGATAAAATTGGTGGGGTACCGTCGGACGGTGACCCTCCCGTCCAAATCTAAATTTTTAGATATGGACGGGAGGGGGTCTTATTTCACACACTGAGTTCTCTGTGTAAATCCTGAGGGGTGTATAACACATGATGACAGGAAATCATACATTTGTAGCTCAATTACCACCCAACCGCTCTACGTTGGCTGCGGTATCCACTTGCACTTTCTAAAAATATGGCCTCCTGAAATCAAATTCTGCCTGTTTGGGAGAATTACTCATAAGAACAACATAATTAAGACAGGCAGGCACCTTTAAAAGACTGACGTCATTGATGACACACTGAGGCAAACTTTGAAAAAGAACCCCCTTTTCAGACATCGGAGAGTACGCAGACAAGTCGACCCAAGACCCAAGCCCAGTGAATCAGACCAACTCGGCCCAGAAACTATGACCAAGATATGCGAAATTGTATGAGCTAATGGAATGTTTATTTATGTATTTGGCACGTTTAGAAGTTTTTTTTAGCTCGTGTTTACCGTTTTCATACTTGTAAACACCGATTTTGCCGATTCCCTAAACTTCATTATTCCACCCCTGTCCGATCATCATCTCCGATTTCGGAAATGAATGGCACAACTTTGGTTTTAATTCTGGCTGTGTAGGCTAAACCACTATCTGGCTGTGTAGGCTAAACCACTGATAGTAGTCGAAATATACCTCATCTCTATCCCCCGCTCTCCCCCTCTCTTTCTCTCTCCAAAATTTCTCTCTGATCTCTATCTCTCCCCCTCTCTTTCTCTCTCCAAAATTTCTCTCTGATCTCTATCTCTGACCATCTCTCTTCCCCCTCTCTCTTTCATTTCTCTCTTGTTCCCTCTCTCACTCACACAAGAGTAACAAATTCAAGAGCTATAAGATATGAAATACACCAAACAGAGACATCCGTTTGATATATATTGAGACATAAAGACATGTCTTCTTAAAATAATTGTGGTAACTTGTGCCGAAATAGTATCAGCTCTGTTTAGGCTCTCCAAAATCCAATAATAATAATTAATCTTAGAATCATTTCAAAACTAATTCCATAGCTCTTAAAGGCAACCAGAATCAAGTAATATTGAGCGGTTTAGGAACCATATTTAACATATACCCAGCTGACAACATTTGCATAACATTATTGAAATATTTAAAATATGCTGTAAAGAATTTAAATTGTAGTCCTATACTTTCTATCCGACATAGATCATTATTAGGCCCTATGACGTTATAAATACATGCAATTTTGATAACAAATAATTTCAACTTGCATGATATTTTTGTTGCAATTTATAGGCCTAAGAATAAACATATAAACTATAAACTCTTATCTTGTCTTATTTCACACACTGAGTTCTCTGTCATAGTAAGCCTTGGGTCAGTACTAGTATTGTAGACAACTGGATTGATGGAGGTACTCGTCCACAACCAATCAGCACTCGTCCACATATACAATTGTAGAAGTAAAAACAAGATAGAGTCTTTATCTTAATGCATAATAGACGATTGAGTTCCATAAATGTAACATATAGGAGACAAGAAAAAGAGCAACGACTAAACAAAGAACATTTGTTTGATTGCATGTATAACTTGACTGGTATTTTGTAAATAACTTGAAACTGTATAGGATATTTGTAATAAGTATACAATTACATTGTATCACCAGTAGTGAATAACCTCAAGGGGAGGGGCAGGGTATTAAGGGAGAGGGAGGGGAGAGGTTGGTTAGAAAAGCTTTCGAAAATGTTAGAAACATAATTGATAATTGTATTCATAGTAGAATGCATGTTAGCAGATCATTAAATAAAATATTGAATCGAATGTAATCATGTAAGTGAGCATAAGGAGGAGGGGTCACAGAGAAAGAGGAGGGACTAAGGAGAGAAAAAATAAGAGAGTGGGACAGAGATATATGAAATACTGAAAAAGATCACCTTGTTTCAACCACTATACAAACTGAGATATTGAAAGTTTGTGAGTTTAATTGGTGTTTTTAGGTGGTGGGGACATCTATGATAAGAGTCAGGAGGAATATGAGTGAGTGAGTGAGATTGGTGGCTTTACGCCCTTATCAACACTTTGAAGTGTTATATCAAGGGCGGGAGAGCTGAGAGGGAGGCAGTTAATGATCATACCCAGGAAACAGAGATAGAGAAGAAGGGAGAGAGAGACAGAGAAAAGAGAGAGAAAGGCACTTTAAGGTCCCACCCAAGACCAGGCACTTTAAGGTCTTAACCAGGACCGTGGAATATGAGTTTATACTTATTATTTTTTTCCCATCATCCTAATCCTCACAAAATTACTATCGGAAATTAAAATTCATTTATATGTAAATAATATATCAAAGGTGAGAAATATCACTTGAAGATCGTATAGCAGGGAAACGTACAGCAATGTGCGGTGAACGATGGGGTTATATTGAGAAGTGTGTGGGCTGTTTTGTCCCCAAACTGTCAGGATAAAAATGTGTCATAGTAAATATCCAACAAATCCAACACTTTTCTTTTTTGAATATCATTTTCCTTTTCTAAGATATCCTAAGACATAATCAACATGACTTATGGATATCTTGGATATCCGAATAGAACTTTCTTGGATTTCGGATTTTCTTTTTCTAAGAGAAATGTGCACATAGCCACCGTCTGATGTCATTCCTAGATAGGTCTGCTGCATGCTGGTCATCGTGTATAGGGAGGGGAGGGCTAATATATTGTTTGGACTAAGTTTATGTACTAAGTCCTTACTATTTTATTAAATGCTTGAGCTTTTTCAATAAAATCAGTTTCCATGGCAACCATCTAATATCTTTGGAAATAAAAATGATATAAACTTTATAGCGCACAACTCAGTTGATTAGAAGTGCATCTCCTCTAGCCACACAAAATGAATGGCCCTCCCTCCAGTCACACTCAGAGCGTCTCCCTATGTATTCCAATGCAAGGACTGTGTGACCTGTGTGTGCCTGACGCACCCTCAACCCTGAATCTAGGTCAGTGTAGAACTCTGTTTGCAGACTCATGGGATCGGTGAGGTAGATATATACAGACATGACAAAAAGGAAAAGAACCCAAAAGTCAGATGTCCGATCACTGTCATCCACTTGTGATCACTGCCATCCCCTTGTGCGATGTGCTATAGCAGCAGATGACACAGGTCATAGGTAATAGGGGAGTCGTCATAGTAAAAAGACTCCTTGTAATGGGTGAAAAGACCTCTGTAATGAAGAAATAGTCGGTGCCATGAATCTATTTGTTTTGTAATAGGAAAAGGTGTCTTAGTAATATATTTTGGCTATGCGTTATATGTGAAAAAAAAGAGGAAAAGTCTGTAATATTGCATAAATCGTACAGATGACAACTCTGGGACGCAACATGGGCCATTGATTTTCATTATTTACGGGGAAAGGGAAAGGGTGGGGCAACCTATTTTTATTCCTTATTTCGACCACTGGTAAACAACAGAATAGTGAATACAATTAATAATCATAGCTTGAGGTTACAAGGCGCCAACACTACCAACCTCTACCGTCCCTTCCCTTTCAGGGGCAGCAGGGGTAACAGGCAGTGACAGTGTTGGTATTCGCGCAACATTTCTTCCACATCTTCCACATTAACATTGATACACAGACCTTATTGTCATATGTATCAAAGATCTATAACCATTTATATCAAATCTTATTCTTATTCTTATTACTCTTGTGCATTTTTCCCTTTGTCCCGATCAACCCACTTTTTGTCCCGTTTGGTTTTTGTCCCGATCAACCCACATTCTAATGAGGTTTTTAGTATACCCACGTCTTCTGTTGTCAGTTGCATGGTAGCCTTCATGGGGGAGAGTACTGTGTTGTCTGGTAAAAACAAATGAATTGTTATTTTACATAATGTGTGCGAATCAGACGACAAAGTCCTGTCCTTTGTGTATAAGTATTGTAAGGGTGCTCTGACGATTGATTAGCTACCGAAAATACCCAAATATATCGATTTTTCTGCATTTGATATGCCATTTAAATATCTAGGAGAGGCAGGTGGATACATCCCTGGGTATGTTTAATATTTTTGGATTTTGGTTGGCAGTGGAGACAGCGTAGCTGGCCGCTACACTCAAAAAAGCTAGCGAGAACCCTGGTAGCAGCAAAGGGGGGTTACTTGACCGAGCATACCGCAGTGTCGGCGGCAGGGAGCTGTCAGCATTTAAACGTCAACACCGACAGTCCCAAAAGAATTCACACAAACACAAATGACCTATCACCCGCCTCACTTGACTTGAACGACGACCTTTGTTAAACAACCTTTTAATGGATCACCTTAAAGAGAACAAAATCTTGATCTCTAGCAGTCAAAATGATATGCTTTTCCAATAGAATCGCTATAAAAGACACAAAACTTACCACCTCTCCCAGCTAGAAAAATGACGACGTCATCTTGCTGTTATTCAAGCGCTTATGAAACACTGCTTCTGATTAGACAATTAAACAGCATGCGAGTATGAGACACTGCTTCTGATTGGACCACATCCATTGCAACCCTGAGCAGCCTGGATGTTTTACCGTTTTTTTGTCCGCCATCGAGAGCCCACGAAATCCCCTTTCAGATTCTGTGGATTCTGCCTTATTCGATATACATTGGTGTTTCAGCTTAAGCTCCACATATGTGGAGAACTGATCAGGATCATAATGCATGCTTTCAAAAACGTATCCGATCTTTACAAGGCTTCTCCTTGCCTGCAGCGCCGACTGTGAGGATTCCTTTAACTATTAGGCCAGCGGCCAAGGGCCAAAAAAGCCATTATTTAAGAAGTTACCCCTACCCACCGTATAACAAGCTAAATTTGAGGTATTTTGTGTAAAATTTCATGAATTTTCCGAATCTGAAGAAAAAAATTGCCGGAAAGGTGGCGAACATTGTCAAAATGGCCTGTTTCCATGGAAACTAGTGATTTTTTTGTATTTTAGCAAAAAATAGGTTTTTAGTGTCCCATTTCTACACTTTTATCAGTATTGTAAGCAAACTTGAAAATAACAATGTTGTATCTAAGGGTTATCATTTCCATTCGAATCAATGACCTTGCTCAAGGTCAAGGTCACCAAATATGACCTTGAAATGTAAAAATAGCAAAATTGTGGGATGTGACATTCTATTTTCTCTTATGAAAATATGGCAATAGAGGAAAATGGTAACCTAATGCATACAAATAATAACTGACATGAGGGGAAAGAAAAATAACCCATTTTTGGTATCATTGGAATGTCTGTTGCCATGGTAACCAAGCCTTACTTTTCATTCTATGCTAAATTTTGTGTAAATCTAAATTACATACTGCAGTCTATATCTTTTGAACAATTTATTTCAAACCTACACAATTTATACACATGAGAGGGCTCTGAGAGTACTTTCAGAATATATCTTTTAATTGACCTTTGTCAAGGTCAAGGTCACCATTTTCAAGGTCAAACATCAAATTTTGGTTCAAATTTGAGTATTATGTATGTATCTCAGGGACTATTTATCACTGGCGTACACAATTTATGCATGTGATAGGACATTAACATCACTTCCATGAGACATCATATGAATGACCTTTGGTAAGGTCAAGGTCACCATATCCAAGGTCAAACATCACATTTTTGTCTTGATTTTAGATTTAGGTATATGTATCTCTGGAATTATTTATCCCTAGGTTACCCAATATGAGCATTTGATAGGGTTCTGGGAGCACAGGCATTAGATGTCTTGTCAATGACCCATGTCATAGTCAAGGTCAACATTTCAAGGTCAAAGATCAAGTTTTGGTCCAAATTCTTGTATTAGGTAAGTTTCTCTGGAACTATTTGATCTCTGGGGTACACAATTAAAATATGCGACAGGGCTCTAACAGCATTTTCATAAGACATGTTGTCAATAACCTTCATCAATGAAGGATAAGGTCACAATTATCAAGAACAAAGGTAAGATTTCTATCCGAATTTCTAATAATAATCCCTTATAATCCATAATAATCACCTAACACCCAAGAGCTGTGAATAGATGTAACTTACTATTTAAGCCATGATAGGTGTGCGTATCCACAAAAAGAGGGCCAGTTTTGCCCATGGCATTTGCATGGATAGATTTCAGTAGAGGAATCAGCTTTTCAAATGCATTGAATTTACTTCCCTAATTTGATTGGCTGCATGGATCTATTCAATGACAATCAATGACACTCATTTTAATGACATAGTATAGCATAGGGGGATTCTATGAGTAAGGGGTGTCAAGTAAGTAAGTATGACTGCCAGGCGAGTCTTCACCTGTAGGCCTGTTGTGGCTTCAAACCAAGATTTTGGCCCAAGTATAACCAATATTGTGCATAGATATTACACTCAATTGAGTAACATCTGACACATTCTTTCACACAAATTTTGCTCATTGACCAATATTACATTCTCTAGACGTTGCTCATTGACCATTGTTATACCCTCTATGCTGTTCCATGACAATAATTATACCCTCTATGCTGCTCCATGACCTCCATCATACCTTCAATGTTGCTCCATGATGATGTCTATACCTTTGATGCTGCTAAATCACGACCATTATATTCCCTATAATGCTCCATGGCCCCCTTCATACCCTCTATGCTACTCCATCACCCCTATCATGCCCCCTGTGCTGCTCCATAACCGCCATGACCATTATGGCCTCTATATTACTCCATGGCCCCCATTATATCCTCTATGTTACTCCATGACCCCCATTATACCCACTATACTGCTCCATGACCACCATTATATCTTCTATAGTGCTCCATGGCCCTGATCATACCCTCTATAGTGCTCCATGGCACCCATTATGCCCTCTGTGCTGCTCCATGACCAGCATTATGCCTTCTTTGTTACTCCATGACCTCCATTATGCCCTCTCTATGTTACTCCATAACACCCATTATACCCTCTTTCTTATTCCATGACCCCCATCTTATCCTGGGTATGATCATAAACTGCCTCCCTCTCAGCTCTCCCGCCCTTGATAAAACACTCTTAAATGTGTTGATAAGGGTGTAAAGCAACCAATCTCACTCACTCACTTATCCTCTGTGCTGCTCCATGACCCCCATTATACCCTCCATGTTACCACATGACCCCCATTCATAGCCCCTATGCTGCTCCATGACCCTCATTATACCTTCTATGTTATTTCATGACCCCTATTATACCTTTTATATTGCTCCATGACCCCTATCATACCCTCTATGATGCTCCATGACCCCATTATACCCTCTACGATGCTCCATGACCCCATTATACCCTCTAAAATGCTCCATGGCCCCCATCATACCCTCTCAGTTACTCTATGATCCCAATGACACCCTCTATGCTGCTCCATGACCACCATTATACCCTCTATGCTGCTCCATGACCACCATTATATCCTCTATAGTGCTCCATGATCCCCAGTATACACTCTATAATGGTCCATGACCCCTATTGTACTCTCCATGATCCCTATCTTCCCCTCTTTGTTACTGCATGGCCACCATTATACCCTATATGTTACTCCATAACCTCCATCACACCTTCTATGATGCTCCATGACCCCCATAATACCCTTTATATTGCTCCATGACCCCTAGCATACCCTCTATGATGCTCCATGACCCCCATTATACCCTCTATGATGCTCCATGACCCCCATCATACCCACTATCATGCTCCATGGCCTCCATCATACCCTCTATGTTACTCCATGACACATATTATATATATATGCTGCTCCATGACCATCATTTTATCCTCGATAGTGCTCCATGACCCCCATCATACCCTCTATAGTGCTCCATGACCCTATTAACTCTCTATAGTCCTCAACGATCCCTATCATACCCGCCATGTTACACCATGACCACCATCTTACCCTCTATGCTGCTCCATGACCACCACCATACCTCAATCATACCCTCTAGAGGGCTCCATAGCCCCAATTATACCCTCTATGATGCTCTATGACCACTACCATACCCTCTGTGCTGCTCCATGACCCCCATTATACCCTTTATATTACTCCATGACCCTTATCATACTCTCTATGATGCTCCATGACCCCCATTATACCCTCTATAATGCTCCATGGCCCCCATCATGACATCTGTGCTACTCCTTGACCCCCATTATACCATCTATGCTGCTCCATCACCATCATTATACCCTCCATGACCCCCCATAATATATTGTATATATGGCCAAGGTCAGCGAACGGACTACATAAAAGTGACTTCTATTAGTCACGCTATAACTTCAGAATGACAAACCCTACCGATTTTTCTCTTATACCCACCTCCCCCAGACATATTGTTCTATGTATAAACATGGTTTCAAACATTTGGTGCAATTCCTTATTTTAAAATTTGAATGATATTCATTTTAGTCATTTTTTGTGTCTCTACGACGCATTTTTTCTCTAAGATGAAATCATATAAAAAAATATTAAATATAGAAATTTCAAAAGCTAGGACATAACTTCAATATCTATCCTACCATATCATCACAAAATAATTTGTATATTCCCACTCCAAAACATATGGTTGTCCTTTCATCTCATCAAGTAAGCAAAAACATGACTTTGGCTAATCCTGTCATGTCCCTACAACGCTTTTAAAAACGTCCGCATTTTGAGGCAAATAAGCCAAAATTTTAGAAAATAGAATTTTTATAATCTATGAATAGATGATGCTCCTACCAAAAAAAAATAGAATTTTTGATACATTTTTTGTTTTTATTTTTCTTTGAATTAAAATTGTCTCTACAACGCAACCTTACAGTGGTTTTCCATTGGCATGTAATAGGATTTTTCCTGCTTGACTCAAGTTATGCTATCCAATATAAATAGATTCAAGCCTTTTCTTGATAAAAAATCAAATATAAACACTTAAAAATAGGCAATATTGATATTCAATATGTTCGGTATTTGTCTCTACGATGGGGGCATCGTAGAGACATTTGTCTCTACGATGGGGGCGTCGTAGAGACACAAATGAGACAAATAACATAATTATGTGACTGACTCGTTTTGATTCTGATGTATTGAAGTTCTTAGACAGGTTTTATAGGTGTATGGGGTGAAGAAGAGGGGGGGGGGCGGAATGATTGGGTCTTTTACAAAAGAATAAAAGATATTCGTTTTTTGGCTTTTTGAATGGCTCTAAGAGCTTTGTTTTATAGCCTTATATAATACTAGCAAAGTACCCGTCCTCTGGACGGTCCCCCTCTCTCCCCACACTTCCCCCTCTCCCTCTTTTCCCTCCCCCTCTTCTCTGACTTTCATACCTGTTTTTCTCTCCCAACCCCATCTCCGATTTCCCTTTTATAATGCTCATTTTCCCTTCTGTACATCCCTGTCATTTAAAAAACAATTTTTTTAATATTTATATTTTGTACATGTGATGTGTTACAGAAAAATGAGTCACTCCCTCAACCTATTTGAGAACATCTACTGAAAACTCACATAACTTTACAAAAAAGCCCATATCTCAAATTCTGGGAATTTTCAACTATTTTCCTCTCCTGCCCTTTCCCTCCCTCCCTCTTGAACTCTTCTCCCCTCTCCCTCCAGTTGCTAGGGAATCCCACCTTGCCACAGACGGTGGGAGAGGCATGACGTCAATCTATTTTACTTTCTAACAGGGGCTTTCCCGTGCTAAAAAAATGAATAAAAAGGGCTTCAAAATCACATTTCCAGCCCAAATACCTTCACAAACCACATATGACGACATCCAGAGAGGGGGGACAGACCTCTAAAGATGAGTAAAGTGGTTTGTAAAACAACAAATTCCGAGAACATTCTGGACAAAGAAAACCTTCTTTCTACCATTTCTTTTCTACCTCCTTTCCTAGAAATCACTCTAGCCATATATTATATGGATAATATACAGATCATTTGTAGGTGTAATAGAGAAGGAAGGGTTAACCTCTAGCTAATGAGAGCCACTTCCAAAGGTTTGATAATGCTTAGTTCACAGCATTGCTATAAATGATTTGGCAACAGTTTGTTTTTCTTTATATAGTCAGCAGTGTAGTGAGAATGTGTACTGTTCAAACATAATATGCCCAAGCGCCCTCTACATCCATTGTTTGGACTGGACACTATAAATTATATAAGAACATTTGAGTTAATTCATCGTCTGGGGGGGGGGCAGTGATTGGGTCTTTTTCAAAAGAATTATTTTTATTTTATTTTATAAGATTTTATTTTCACTGGGTACTACATGATGCTAGCGAATATTGTTGATTTTGATGTATTGAAGGTCTTAGATAGGTTTTATGGGTATTTCGGGTGAGGAACAGGAGGGGGGCCGTGATTGGGTCTTTTTCAAAAGAACAAAGAATATTTGTTTTTCATTTCTTTTACTCTTCGTTTCTCTCCCTTCTGTCCTCTCCTGTCCTTCTGACTTATAATATATATTATGTCTCTCATTGGTAGACCACCTCGCTCTTCCTCTCCCATCCCCCTCAACCCCCCATCCCCTCACCCCCACCCCCTCTACACACAGCAAACCCTATATATCATAGACATTTTACAGATGAGCTAGTCTTTGGATACAGATGAATCCCAAATATCAGTAATATATATGTTAGTTTCATCTAAACTCAGTTGAAGTTTAATAGGTTTATAGCCTATATATTTTATCTCCTATTGCACAAAACAATGCAGAGCTTCAAACTGATTGTGCAGTTTTGCAGGGACTTTAAGATCGCTCTACTCTGCAATAGAAGAATTTCATCTTAGAATTCAAGGTTTCAGCAGATCTAAATCAAACTACAATAGATCCCATAATGCAAATAACCACACTAGAGCTAATGAGGCCCCTCTTTTAAATACCTTTTGCTCAAAATCGAAATGTGGTAACAATGCAGTTTTGAACAAAGTAGCTAAATCATGGAACCAACTCTCACCAAGAACGAGAAATATAGGCAACATAGAAACTTTTAAGTCCCTCCAAAAAGAATGGCTAGCACAGACATTGGTTTAATTCTTTTATATACCTCCCACAAATGCCTAGTGTCCGGTCCTAACAGTGAATGTAGGGGGCGCTAGGGTATATTGTGTTTGAACTGAACACTTTCCCACCTCACCACCAACTATAAAAGAAAAACAATTCTGTTGTAACACCAGTTGTACCAGGGCTGCTTACCAAGCATCACCTGAATGAACTAACAGGCCACTCTCATAAGCTAGAGGTTTACCCGTTCTAAGTATATTATATGCTTCTCTCTGCTCTGCTACCTAAATACCAACAAAGTTAACTGTTAATCCTTTATTGTGGAATTACCATTAATAAACAGACATACTCTTTCCACTAAACCGTTGTGAAGTGAATTAAAATAAATGCAAGTTAACAAGTAACTAAATTAAAAACTGAATGGCCTCTAGATTTCACTTGAATTAGATGGGTTCATTGCTTTCTTTACCAAACATTAATTTATTCCTCTTTGCATGGTTACATTTTGATAATCTATTTTTCTTTAGGTCTTTAATTTTTAGACATGGTAGTATTACACAGGGCGGGGGTTACACAAGGTAGTGTTAAACATGATGGTATTACATATGGTGGTGGGATGGGGGGGTTACACTTGGTAGAGATATACATGGTTGTGTTAACCATGTAGATGATATACATGGCAGTGTAACACATGGTGGTGTTACACATGGCAGTGTTACACATGGCAGTGTTACACATTGCAGTGTAACACATGGTGGTGCTACAGATGGTAGTGTTACACATGGTGGTGTTACACATGGCAGTGTAACACATGGTGGTGCTACACATGGTAGTGTTACACATGGTGGCGTTACAGATGGTAGTGTTACACATGGCAGTGTAACACATGGTGGTGCTACACATGGCAGTGTAACACATGGTGGTGCTGCACATGGCAGTGTAACATATGGTGGTGTTACACATGGTAGTGTTACACATGGTAATGTTACACATGGTAGCATTACACATGGTAGCATTACACATGGCAGTGTTACACATGGCAGTGTAACACATGGTGGTGTAACACATGGCAGTGTAACACATGGCAGTGTAACACATGGCAGTGTAACACATGGCAGTGTAACACATGGTGGTGTTACACATGGCGGTGTTACACATGGCGGTGTTACACATGGCGGTGTTACACATGGCGGTGTTACACATGGCGGTGTTACACATGGCGGTGTTACACATGGCGGTGTTACACATGGCGGTGTTACACATGGCGGTGTTACACATGGTGGTGTTACACATGGTAGTGTTACACATGGTGGTGTTACACATGGTAGCGTTACACATGGTAGTGGTACACATGGTAGTGTTACACATGGCAGTGTAACACATGGCAGTGTTACACATGGTAGTGTTACACATGGTGGTGTCACATCATGGTTGTGTCACATCATGGTGGTGTTACACATGGTGGTGTTACACATGGTGGTGTTACACATGGTGGTGTTACACATGGCAGTGTAACACATGGTGGTGTTACACATGGTGATGTTACACATGGTGGTGTTACACATGGTAGTGTTACACATGGTAGTGTTACACATGGCGCCATTACACATGGCGCCGTTACACATGATGGGGTTACACCTGGTATGGTTACACATGGTAGTGTTTCACATGGTAGTGTTACATATTGTAGTGTTACACATGGCGCCGTAACACACGATGGGGTTACACCTGGTAGGGTTACACATGGTAGTGTTACACATGGTGGTGTTACACATGGGGGAGTTACACATGGGGGTGTTACACATTGTGGTGTTACACATCGAGGTGTTAAGCCTGACAGAGTTAAGCCTAACACACGCATGGCCAATAATAATTATTTGTATTTCAATGCAAATTTCTGACTTTATGTATACTTTATGTTCATTGGTGTGACACAACGTGTAAGAAAAAGTAAATATGGTTTGTTATATTTCGAGTGATAGAATCACTGCCTACATATCTGAGGGTGACAAAACCCATTTCCAATAATTGTTCACTCATTTCCAACCATTCCTAGGACTTGTCAAACAAAAACAGTTTTTCAATCAATATCAGTGTCTCTACAAGGCATTTTGAGTTATTAATTTATTCCAAGAGTTAAATTTGTTGTCATTCCCAATATTTACTGAAATGGTTGACTGTATGTGGAGCAATGTGCAGGTTGGGGATTAACTAATTAAAGTACTAATTTGTCTCTTAATAATTTGATTTGTATAGTGACATATTATTTGACCTATTACTGCCGACCCTGTCATAAAGAATAAAGATGGTTTATGATTGTTTTTGTCACGTTCTCACTTCTTACATGTCTAAGGGTAAGTACAATCATCCCTGACCATTTCCAATCATTTCCTACCATTTAAGAGACATTGTAAAAACTGATTTCAAGCCAATGTCTCTACGATGGCAAGTGTCTCTACAACGCATATTGAGTTATTGATTTGCTCCATGAGTAAATATTATTTATGATTGTTTTTGCCATGTAGTCACTTCTGCCATGTCTGAGGTGGAGCAAAACCATTCCTGACCATTTCCAATCATTTCCTACCATTTAAGAGACATTGTAAAAACTGTTTCCCAGGCAATGTCTCTACGATGGGATGTCTCTACAACGCATTTTGAGTTATTGATTGGCTCCAGGAATAAATATTGTTTATGATTGTTTTTGTCATATGTTTACATCTGACATGTCTGAGGTTGGGCAAAACCATTCCTGACCATTTCCCACCATTTCAGAGACATTGTAAAAGATGTTTCCATGCCAATGTCTCTACGATGGCAAGTGTCTCTACAACGCATTTTGAGTTATTGATTGATTCTAATAGTTAAAATTGATTGTCACTCCCAATATTTGCTGAAATGGTTGGCTGCCTGTGGGGTAGTGTGCAAGTCAGGAATAAGCTCATTTTAAAGCTAATTTGTCTCTCAAAAGTGAAATCTAAATATAGAAATATTAATTGACCTATTAAAGCTGACTCTCTCATAACACATAAATATGCTTTATGACTCTTTTAGTCATGGAATCACTGTTTACATGTCTGAGAGTGAGCACAACCATTTATGACTATTTCCAATCATTTCTAACCATTTCAAAGACATGTCAATAACTCATTCCCAGGAAATGTCTCTACGATGGCATGTGTCTCTACAACGCATTTTGAATTATTGATTGATTCCAAGAGTTAAAATTGATTGTCACTTCCAAAATTTTGTGAAATGGTTGACTGCCTGTGGGATAGTGTGCAGATCAGGAATTAGCTCATTTTAAAGCTAATTTGTCTCCCAATAATAGAATTTGTATATTGACAAATTAATTGACCTTTCCTTGCTGACCCTGTCATAACAAATAAATATGGTTTATGATATATTAGGTCATGGAATCCCTTCTGACATGTCTGAGAGTGAGCACAATCATTTCTGACCATTTCCAATCATTTTCAACTATTTCAGAGACATGTTAGTAACTAATTTCCAGACAATGTCTCTACGATGGCAAGTGTCTCTACAACGCATTTTGGGATATTGATTGATTCCAAGAGTGAAAATTGATTGTCACTTCCGAAATTTTGTGAAATGGATGACTGCCTGTGGGGTAGTGTGCAGATCAGGAATTAGCTCATTTTAAAGCTAATTTGTCTCCCAATAATAGAATTTGTATATTGACAAATTAATTTACCTTTCCTTGCTGACCCTGTCATAACAAATAAAAATGGTTTATGATATATTAGGTCATGGAATCCCTTCTGACATGTCTGAGAGTGAGCACAATCATTTCTGACCATTTCCAATCATTTTCAACCATTTCAGAGACATGTTAATAACTCATTTCCAGACAATGTCTCTACGATGGCAAGTGTCTCTACAACGCATTTTGAGTAATTGATTGATTCCTAGAGTTCAAATTGATTTTCACTCCCAATATTTTGTAAAATGGTTGACTGCATGTGGGGTAGTGTGCAAATCAGGAATTAACTCATTTCAATGCTAATTTATCCACCCAAAATGAAATCTAAATATTGAAATATTAATTGACCTATTAAAGCTGACCCTCTCATGAAAACTAAATATTCTTTATGACTCTTTTAGTCATGGAATCACTGTTTACATGTCTAAGAGTGAGCACAACCGATTCTGACCATTTCCAATCATTTTCAACCATTTCAGAGACATGTCAATAGCTCATTCCCAGGTAATGTCTCTACGATGGCAAGTGTCTCTACAACGCATTTTGAGTAATTGATTGATTCCTAGAGTTCAAATTGATTTTCACTCCCAATATTTTGTAAAATGGTTGACTGCATGTGGGGTAGTGTGCAGATCCGGAATTAGCTCATTTTAATGCTAATTTGTCTCTCAAAAATGAAATCTAAATATTGAAATATTAATTGACCTATTAAAGCTGACTCTCTCATAACAACTAAATATGCTTTATGACTCTTTTAGTCATGGAATCACTGTTTACATGTCTGAGAGTGAGCACAACCAATTCTGACCATTTCCAATCATTTTCAACCATTTCATAGACATGTCAATAACTCATTCCTAGGCAATGTCTCTACGATGGCATGTGTCTCTACAACGCATTTTGGGATATTGATTGAATACAAGACTTAAAATTGACTTTCACTCACAAAATTTTGTAAAATGGTTGACTGCATGTGGGGTAGTGTGCATGTTTGGAATTAGCTCATTTCAATGCTAATTCATCTCCAAATAATGAATTTCTCATATTGATATTTTAATTGACCTATTATGGCTGACCCTGTCATAACAAAAAAAATATGGTTTATGGTTTATTTTCGCATGGAATCCATCCTGACATGTCTGAGAGTGAGCACAACCATATCTATCCATTTCCAATCATTCTCAACCATTTCAGAGACATGTCAAAAACCCATTCCCAGACAATGTCTCTACGATGGCAAGTGTCTCTACAACGCATTTTTGGTTATTGATTAATTCATAGAGTTATAATTGATTTTCAATCCCAAAATTTCATGAAATGGTTTATTGCATGTGGGGTAGTGTGCAGGTCAGGAATTAGCTCATTTCAATGCTTATTTGTTTCCCAATAAGGAAATTTGCATATCAAAATATTAATTGACCTATTATTGCTGACCCTGTCACAATGAATAAACATGGTTCATGACATTTTTTGTCATAGTAACACTTTGTACATGTCTAAGAGTGATCACAATCATTTCTGACTCATTCCAATCATTTCCAACCATTTCAGAGACATTTTCACATTTGATTCCCAGGCAATGTCTCTACGATGGCAAGTGTCTCTACAACGCATTTTTGGTTATTGATTAAGTCATAGAGTTATAATTGATTTTCAATCCCAAAATTTCATGAAATGGTTTATTGCATGTGGGGTAGTGTGCAGGTCAGGAATTAGCTCATTTCAATGCTTATTTGTCTCCCAATAAGTTAATTTGCATATCAAAATATTAATTGACCTATTATTGCTGACCCTGTCACAATGAATAAACATGGTTCATGACATTTTTTGTCATAGTAACACTTGGTACATGTCTGAGAATGAGCACAATCATTTCTGACTGATTCCAATCATTTTCAGCCATTTCAGACACATTTTCAAATCTGATTCCCAGGCAATGTCTCTACGATGGCAAGTGTCTCTACAACGCATTTTTGGTTATTGATTAATTCATAGAGTTAAAATTGATTTTCTTTCCCAAAATTCCATGAAATGGTTTATTGCATGTGGGGTAGTGTGCACGTCAGGAATTAGCTCATTTCAATGCTTATTTGTCTCCCAATAAAGAAATTTGCATATCAAAGTATCAATTGACCTATTATTGCTGACCCTGTCACAATGAATAAACATGGTTCATGACATTTTTTGTCATAGTAACGCTTCATACATGTCTGAGAGTGAGCACAATCATTTCTGACCATTTCCAATCATTTTCAATCGTTTCAGAGACATGTCAATAACTCATTCCCAGGCAATGTCTCTACGATGGCAAGTGTCTCTACAACGCATTTTGAATTATAGATTAATTCCATGAGTTAAAATTGATTTTAATTTCCAAAATGTTGTGAAATAATTTATTGCATATTGGGTAATGTGCAAATCAGGAATTAGTTCATTTCAATGGTAATTTGTCTCCCAAAAAGGAAATTAGAATATTGGAATATTAATTGACCCATTATAACTGACCCTGTTATAACACATAAATATCCTTTATGATTCTTTTTGTTATTGAATCGCTTTTTACATGTTTGAGAGTGACCACAACCATTTCTGACCATTTCCAATCATTTTCAACCATTACAAAGACGTTTTCCTATGCTTTACATCTTTCCTTGAAAATGTCTCTACAACGCAGTGTCTCTACAACGCACAATGTCTCTACAACGCATGCTGTGTCTCTACAACGCAACATTTTTATTTCGTTAATAACTCCTATGGCAATTATCCTATCACCACAATCTTTGGGGTATTGAAGGACCATGGTAATACCTTTAGTTTAAATGCAGAAACATGGTCATCAGCAATATTTCGATCTTGTTATTAAAAACAAATCAAGGTCTAATTACTTTGAGCTAAAAACGAAAAATAAATACAAAGTTCAACTGCTCCTGGTACAAAACAGGGACGTCCTACATTCTTTATTTTTGGGAATCACACAGGTACATATGTCTACTTTTGGGAAATATATGAGAGTCATTGGTTAATGAAAATCATTTGGGTTAATTAGGGGTAATTAAGCTCCAAGGTAGGGTGAGCGTCGTAGAGACATTGATTTTGAGAATAAAGTTTGGAAAGACGTAACTCAGTGGTATTTTCTTCAAACCCTTGCAAAAATGAGATTCAATAGGCCCAACCTGTGTACTTTAGGCCTGTAAAAGGCGGATTGATTCTGACAATTTTTGTCTAATGGCCCTGAGTGTATGAAATGTAGTCCGTTCGCTGGCCCTGGTCATATATACATATTATTCCATATAATAATTCTATTTTCTCATCTGTAATTTCCTCATCTCATACAAAGTTAAGATACCTGTTAATATTAAGTTACTATTAAGCCCCATAAAAGGGTTATTCTTCTGTTTTCTTGTAACAAAAACAAAACAAATGTTCAAAGTAAATAACGTCGGCAGTCGACGGAAGAACTGACATGTCTGTGTGCCAGAACCGACCAACCATTGTAAATCAAGATCATTACAATAAAGAATTATTGAATTGAATTGAATTCCCGAATAGACCATACCCTCTAAAGTGCTCCATGACCCCCATTATGCTCTCTATGTTACTCCTTGACTCCCATTATATCCCCCATGTTGCTCCATGACCCCCATTATACCCTCTATGTTGTTCCATGATCATCATTTTACCCTCCATGTTATTCCATGGCCCCCATTATACCCTCTATGCTGCCCCATGGCCCCCATTACACCCTCTACACTGCTCCATGACCATCATTTTAACCTCCATTTTACTCCTTGACCCCCATTGGAGCCTCTATGCTGCCCCATGGCCCCATTTATACCTTCTACACTGCTCCATGACCATCACTTTACCCATCATTTTACTCCTTGACCCCCATTAGAGCCTCTACGCTGCTCCATGGGTCACATTATACCTTCGACACTGCTCCATGACCATCAGTTTACGATCCATCTTACTCCATGACCCCCTTAACCCATTGAGGACGGGCTGATGCCTCAAGGCATCAACATCAAAATGGCTTAGTGGACGGGCTGATGCCTCAAGGCATCACACATAATTTGGCCCAGGGGACGGGGTGATGCCTCAAGGCATCAATTTTTTATATAAATTGAAGGGGGCATAACTTAATAAAAAATGAACGGATTTTGATGAAATTTGAAATATATGTATACAAACACATTAGAAATATTTTTATAGGTATGTTGTCATGGAGACAATAATGATGACGTCATAACTAACATATGTAAATGCTGGAAAGTGAATTTGGAGCAAGGTTGCCCCCATATTGCACCCAATTGAGACCCATTATTTTAATTATTGAAGACCAAATTCTAGAAATTATGAAAAAATATGATCAATAACTGTTTACACCTATTAAACGATGTACATATGACACATATTATTTGAAGAAAATATTCCTAAAGTGTTTTTAAACCCTAAACCTCATGTTAAACACCCGTCCTGAAGCCCAAAAAGGGGGAAAAGGGCCCCGTCCACCAGGCAAAAATATGTGTAAACTGCCCCCGCCCTGAATGGGTTAATACCCTCTAGCCTCTACCCTCTAGCGTTTGATTAAGGGAACAATATTGAGTAAGTCACATATTCAATTCATGGAATCTGAAGATACAGTGCCAACTGAAACATGCCTAGTAGTAAAAATTTGACCTAAATTTCAGGTTTGACCTTGGAAATGGTTACCTTGACCTTGACTAAGGTTATTGACAGGATATTTAATGAGAGGCCTTTTAGAACCCTGTCATATGATTAAATTGTGTAATCTAGAGACAAATAGTTCTGGAGATACTTACTTAATACCACAATTTGGATCCAAATTTCATGTTTGACCTTGAAAATTATGGCCTTGACCTTGACCAAGGTCATTGACAATATATCTAATGGAAGGCCTTTCAGAGCCCTATCAAATGATTAAATTATGCATCCTACAGATAAATAGTTCCAGAGATACATACCTAAAACTTCAATTAGTACCAAAATTTGATGTTTGACCTTGAAAATCGTGACCTTAACCTTGACATATGACATTGGCAAGATGTCTCATGGAAGGGCACTTAGAGCCCTATAACATGCTTTAAGTATGTAGCCTAGAAATAAATTGTTACAGAGATACACATATTTATTACTGAAACTTAAACCAAAATTTGATTTTTGACCTTGGATATGGTGACCTTGACCTTGATGAAGGTCATTGACAAGATGTCCGATGGAAGAGATGTTAGTGTCCTATCACATGCATAAATTGTATACACAAGAGATAAATAGTTCCAAAGATACATACATAATACTCAAATTTGAACCAAAATTTGATGTTTGACCTTGAAAATGGTGACCTTGACCTTGCAAAAGGTCAATTAAAAGATATATTCTGAAAGTACTCTCAGAGCCCTCTCATGTGTATAAATTGTGTAGGTTTGAAATAAATTGTTCAAAAGATATAGACTGCAGTAGGCCTATGTAATTTAGATTTACACAAAATTTAGCATAGAATGAAAAGTAAGGCTTGGTTACCATGGCAACAGACTTTCCAATGATACCAAAAATGGGTTATTTTTCTTTCCCCTCATGTCAGTTATTATTTGTATGCATTAGGTTACCATTTTCCTCTATTGCCATATTTTCATAAGAGAAAATAGAATGTCACATCCCACAATTTTGCTATTTTTACATTTCAAGGTCATATTTGGTGACCTTGACCTTGAGCAAGGTCATTGATTCGAATGGAAATGATAACCCTTAGATACAACATTGTTATTTTCAAGTTTGCTTACAATACTGATAAAAGTGTAGAAATGGGACACTAAAAACCTATTTTTTGCTAAAATACAAAAAAATCACTAGTTTCCATGGAAACAGGCCATTTTGACAATGTTCGCCACCTTTCCGGCAATTTTTTTCTTCAGATTCGGAAAATTCATGAAATTTTACACAAAATACCTCAAATTTAGCTTGTTATACGGTGGGTAGGGGTTCCCTCCCAAATTTAGCCTCTGGCCGCTGTACTATATAGATCGGTACCGACATCTGCGACCCTAAAACTTGTCAAAACACCTCCCCGAAATCAGTTCTCTGATAATATTTTTTTAAATAATGAGCGTATAGCGACGACTGATATGTCATTTTAAAGAGAATAAAAAAAGCTTTTCGCTGATACCGATCTTTCCGATGAACTTTCCAAACTTCTTTTTGAAAAAAAGCAATGAAAATCGTAAAAAGCTTACAAGTTTTCCTTTTTGCCGGTTCCGCTACCCCTTTGGACAGCTTTGAGTCATGTTTAAAAGTTATTTGAGAAGCACACTTGCCTTTATTTGGTCCCAATTAAAGTGTAAACAAAGTCAGAAATATCTGCTTGTCATCCATAACTTATGGGTTCGATTGTCTGTTTGTCTTTCCTGTGACACAATTCTCAACAACAAGGTCAAGGCTCAAGCTTATTTGCATATTATGACTTCCCGCCAAAGATTACAATATGACGTCTGACATCTGTCAGGGCGCATACAGTGCACTTGTGCGAATCTTAGCATGTTCCTAACCCTTAATCATGTAATAAACTATTATAAATAACTAGGGAAACTATGTAAACATATTTCTAATTCAAATCACCGAATATTCCATCATGTGGTCAATCTTTCATTTGAACAGCAAAGCTCAGAAGTAACCTGGGGGAATGCAGGTAAAACATATCGAATCATACTTTTGTGGGTTAACTTTTTTTTATTTAAACAAAGGTTGGAGGCTTATACTAAGGCTTAGACAGTGCAGTAAAGATAAGTTGTGCTAGGTTTATGTATTCTCATATCTGCAGGAGAATAGATAGATTATATAGATCTAGGCATGTTTTAAAACATAAATACAAGTTAATCGGGTTGTTTGACCTATTGTATACAGATCAGCAAGTGCTGCCGTGCCGTACCGGTATGATCCTATTAAAACTCGTTGGTACGATAGTCGATAGAAATCTAGAAATCATAATTTCTCCTTCTGCTCCTTCTAGTTCTTCCATCAGCACCGTATATTATGATTAATTGACAATCATTTGTGTGTTTGAAATACACATCACCATATCATATGACATTAAGGTCAACATAGACTCTCAGGCGACTTTCATTAATCAATTGATTATTTGTTGTTTTTTTAGACTAACATTAGGCCTACAGTGTAACAACTACAACATACATATCAGTTATGAAACTATAAGTAAAATAAATCTTATTATTACCGGTACTATCTCCTAATTTATTCAACAACTTAGTTGAGTTTAACATCCAATAAGTAATGTGTTTTTACTTGATGGTTTAAGGGACTGTTCATTTTTAACCACTGGGGGTGGGGCGGGGTGACCGGGGGGGGGGGGGAGGTAGGAGACATTTGGGGGCATCCTTTTTTGCACAGACTGAAGGGGGGGGGAGCATTTTATTTTGCACAGACTCTGAAGGGTGGGGACACCTCTAAACGGAATTTCGCACAAGACTAAGGGGGGGGGGCAGGGTCATACAATTTTGCACAAGAATTTTTCACAAATTCTCCCCCCCCCCACCAGTGGTTAATCATGAACAGTCCCTAACCATTTTCATCAAGTCCTACATGTTTGTATTATGTTGTTATAATTATTATATATCTAGATGTAGATTAAACATGTCGTCAATAAATAAATTCTTCTGAGGATACACACAAAAGCCAGGTAGGCCTACAGAGAGGGACTTTTCAGGGTTTACAATGAAAATTATAGGTATGGTGCCTTATGTAACCATAAGGTATAACACTATATTTAATCAATACTCCTGTAGCCTAGCCTACATATTTAAATAGGTACTGTTGAAAATGCCTGTAACTAAGATATTAGAGGAATCCTGACATTTCGAAATAAAGGCCAGAGCTCCCCCCTGTCATTTATATATAAGATTTTTATTCTGACTCACAATAATACAAGCCTTCTCCAAAGTTTCTTCAAGTATGTAGTGGATCCCTGATTGGGCTGTCAACGTATGGATATTGGAGTATGCAATTTGTATGAGATTCAGATGTCTTTTTCGTATAGTTGAAGTCGTGTTGGGAGGAATAATCAAATAAGTAAGACCTATTAGCGCAAAAATAAATTTTTATTTCTCTGTAGGATTATGTTGTGATATACATGATTTAATACAAAACACTGAGGAATGAATAGAAAGAGTCCATCTCACGCTCCTTATGTATTTTTCGCTTCCATGAAATAATGTTGTACTTGAACTGAGAAAATATCTGACGTTATTTTAGAAATTAACCATACACACACAATGTGTTTATGTTTATGATGGTAAAAACATGCATTCTTCCTATTCTAATTATATGATCCATATAAAAACATGTTAAACCTATATGCAGTATATTATCAAAGGCTGTCATTTTATAACTTATGACAAGTCAACCATTAGTTGTACAGAGGTCTACATCCGCTTTAGTTAATATCTAAAGTATTACCAAGAACCAGAGATTATGTGAGTGAGTGATGGTTGTTTAATGCCATGATGAAATCCACATGGATTTATATTCACGGCACCAGAGTTAAATGTCATCAAGTATAAAATTCCGGACGGAATATATATTATATTATATTACAAGTACATGTGTAAAGCAATGAGCCTGAGCTGAAGCAATCTCGTCAGAGGCAGGGGGAGGGGTTCACTTAAACATATAACATTCCAGTTCCATGACTTAAGGTTTTTAGTCTACAGGCAACAGCTATTTGGACATACAGGTTTAGACAGAAAATATGATGAGAAGCCTGCAGGAAAAATACTATATTCGTATTACTATTATTGATGTAGTTAAAAACGTTTACACTTCAAGTAACTCTGTATTAAGTCGCATTGATAATAAAGTATTTCATAGCTATAAGTCATAGCTATGAATTTTCTTAACTATTTCGCCAGTAATACCCAGTACAGGGTGTGAAGTACTATATTCTTGCAACTCACATGTTGAGTGACTGTAAATTTTAATCAGCTCCTAAGCTAATCTGATTGGTTAACACATATCGTGTGACACATGCTGACAATATTATTAAATAACAAAGTAATTCAATAACCATCGGAAGAATTTCTACAAGAAAGTGATTCACCAACCAATTGACAGAGGAATCAACAACTACACGAACATTATCTTTATAAAATCAGAGAACAATGAATATAACTTCTGCTTAACTTGAAGTGGACTCGGTTGAAACAACATTGAAATATCTATATCAAACTTAATTTTCCTTGTTTTAATTGCTCGCAGACCTACACAGTAGAAGTGGCAAGTCCCATTCTGTAACCTTTTATCAGGATAAGAATTCAATATAAATACATTGAAAAGGAATACAATGTTTCTAATAAATTGTAGTCATAATTCAATACACAAATCACACCGCATATAAAGTGGAACTGCCATGATTATCATGTAAGTAGTTACTCCAACTGGAATGGAACTGGTTAGCTCTGGTTGGGTAGAGTTGGATTTTCCACTCCGTATTTATAATGCAAAAATGTTACATTTTAGTTAGATACCATATCTTACTATCTTTATTTTTTAATAAACAACCAATCTCTATAATAAGTCAGAAAAACTGACAATTGAATTGACTCCAACCCTGGTCCGACCTGACCTGATCCGACTTGACCCAGGTACAAGTGTGCACCAGAGAAATTTCTATGATAGTCCACAGAAGAATCGCAGATTGTATCCTCAATATTGTCTTTTACTCCATGATGAAGGGAGGATTAACTGCAGTTTGTATGGGCGGGAGTGTAATCCTACTGTGTAATCATGTGTGTAGGATTACATGCAACCCAGCAGCATGTTTCCAGTTTGCTACAATGCAAACTCCCTCCCTCCTTTTGCTATGCTGTTACATAGCATCTCACTGATACACCGGAGGGAGGGGGGAGCTTTTAGGAACAGCCATTTGTTCTACTTCCTGTGAAATGAAGTTTTGTTTCACAGAAACCTTGGCTGCCATTTCCACTGCTACTCTAGCTCCTAGGTACATCATTTATTAAATGAAACTAGATTCTGCAAGGGATCAGTTTAGTCTACAATAATTGTAAGTCCCATTGTTCTGTGATGACAATTGTTTACACAGAAAATCAATCAAAAATAGACCAAAAGTTACATCAGGTCTACCTGTCTCCCCGCCGGTCTCCAAGCTCACTATTAAAGTTAGGACAGTCATATTTCTGATCCGTTAACTGTTGATTTTCTTTGTCAATAATATATTTTGACATGTTTTCCTTTATCATCATGGAGTAAAAATAGAACCCCAACTCGTAGGTATTATTAGCAATAGGATTGCATGGGTCCTCGTCAAATCTTTTCACATAACAGCACTCGCCCTATCGGGCTCGTGCTGCCATGGAAAAGATTTGACTCTGACCCATGCAATCCTATTGCTAATAATACCTACTCGTGAGGTTCTATCATAACAATACCTAAACATTTCAAACAAACCATTATAAACTTGGTATGGATTTTACAACTAATTAAGAAACCTAAGATTGCATGTATGATTTGATTTGATATTACCAGGGAGGTATACATTATAGGGAGTGGACTCGACGTTCACCTGCATGTGCTTGCTGCATGCCTTTGTATATATTTCTGTACTTTCAAGCTACATTTTGCAAGTTGGGGGATTTAAAAACAACCATTTCTGCATCTATAAATGACTTGATACTTCAGTCTAGAAAGTATCTGCTGCAAGATATGTATGGTTTTCTATGGTTAGGTTAGAACGGTACATTCTCCGTGAAAGTAAATAAAAGAGAAATGGTTGAGCACTAGATATCTAGCCTCCCTCCTGGCTTGTCACTCATGAAGGTATAGCACTATGCCTACGGCTATTTTCGCTTGGGCAACTTTTGCCTTGGTTTGAGGCCTGAGCAGTCTGCAGGGTCTTATGGCGTCCAGGACACCAACGACCCGCAGACAATATCCTACTACACAAATCGACAGTGGCGCCATAGAAAGTGTGGTGGTAATGACCGGAACTCCAAGCTATGCCCCATGCCTTAACCATAGGCTTCTAACTTTCACTTTCTTTTTCTCTCAAATACTAGCTTTTGTTGAATTGTCTGCTATCCGATATTATTAGTAGATTATTAGATATAGATTGGTTATATTTCACCAGATCTGAATGCTTTTAGATTGTTTTTATATTTAAAAATAAAGGATCGCCCCCCCCCCCTCACGCCCCTCCCCCCCCCCCCCCTGTCTGTATCCCTCCTACCTACAATATCCATTTGATTTGATGCCCGGGGTGACAGATGGATGCTAAATAGCTTGGCTGCGCCTGCCTTTCTCAAAGGTGGTTTTTTGTCGCTCCTTGTCAAGGGGTCCATGCATGCGCACATTCATAGAGGTTAATTCCGCACTGACGGCTAGTAGCTGCTCCCAGAATATATGAAGTGCCCTATTAGATTCTGTACTTTGTTAGCTTTTTAATGCAGCCACCCGCCCTATAAACACATGTTATGCTAGCAGTGGTGAGTGTACATGCGTGGAGTGTACAGCGCTTTATAAAGCAGCACTTTTTCCCCCCAACGTTGGTTTATTTATTCAGGCAGAAAAAACAGATTACACTCTCACAAATCAATTGTGATTTTCGTAATGTCCTGAAGATGCAAAGCTATTACGATTCAATCGTTGCAGGGAAGAGTTTAATTAGCATTAATTCCTAACCGAGTTAGTCTAAACATCAATTATCTAGTATAATACAATACAAATTCTTGTATGATTACATTATACTTGGTGAGGTTTTCTTGATATTATGTGAGTTCCATAACACTAGTGGCCCAAATGTAGTTTGGCTGTGCCTGTGTGCAGGAATATGGCAATGTTCAAAAGTTCAGTGAATATTTCTGATGCCTAAACCTGACTCTAGCATTGTTTGTGTGCATTAATGATGCATCGATTCTGGATGAAATTGAGAGGAAAATGTCTAAAGATGCGATTACGGTGGATAGAATTGCTGATTTCTATAGAGTAATGTTGAAAAATGGGGAATAAATGGCGTTTCTCTCTCTAATGCATTCACCGGTGTATTGGGTATGACATTCTAAGTGCTGAGTAAGTAGCCTGTCAGCTTTTTCAAATAAAGGCAGTAGTCATGTCTTGTCTAGTATTATTAAAACATGGCTTTATTGATCCGGAGGTTTTTTAACCCCACCCCATTTAAATAAATCACTTTTTGGGTGTTGTGACCCTGTAATGTTTAGCCAAGCTAAGTTATGTCTCCTTATATCAATTTCAAACAGGAATGCATTGAGGCATTCACCCGTCCCCCAGGCTAACTTGCATTGAATGCCTTGAGGCATTCACCTGCCCACCAGGCCAAATGCAATGAATGCCTTGAAGCATTCACCTGCCCACCAGGCCAAATGCAATGAATGCCTTGAAGCATTCATCCGCCATCAATGGATTAAAGCTATCTATAAGTGTGGTGCTACAGGCGCGGCGGAACAGATAAAATATTGGGGGCAAACATTTTTTTTGTTTGGGGGGGGGGGGGGGGGCATAGAGGCTGAATTTGCATTATCCTCCAATACTATAAGAGGATCGAAATATAGTTCTGTCCCCTCTGCAGCGCCATTCTACCACAGTGGGGGTTCCCTACACTAAATTCCCTGGCTAACATTTCGGGACATATCCATACTGGAGCGTGCCAAGTCACAGAGCCCCCTGGTGTTATTACGGAACAATATTCATGTATACAATATACATCACACACAGAGTGCGGTGGAGAGAGCGGATGACTATCAACGCATTATTTTCCCGTTTATTACATCAGAATAAAGCTTAAAATCAGAAAGAGCATATCATTTTATCCAGATAGGTAATTTAACTTAAATAGGTGATGATTGAGCGCGAATAACAATAGCAATAATTCAGCGCGAAAACGGGAGGTTGAAGGAATGATTCATTATTTTCATGATCAGGAGGGATCGGTAAAGCCTACTAAAGGGCCCATAAAACATGACAACATGTATAATACTAAATATTTACTGTCAAAACATTCAATGTTTCACAGTTACTGTCTAGATTCTTAACAATGACGAAAATGGTGTAAATGAGGTGATATAAATAGTTTCTGTTGAAATGTGTGCATAGTTCAACATTAGATATCTTACGGTTTTTTAGCCTATAGGCCTAGATACAGTGACGAGCGTTTGGCTTGGGCGTTGCCTAGCTGGCTTTCTTGGGCAGTGTTTCTTTAGAAAATAGGTTGATTCTCCATCTCAGAATTCCTGTTTTTATGGATTTTAGTTCGAATTTAGAATATCTAATCAAATCAATGCTTATTTGGAAATAAAACCTCTAAAAAACGGCTTTCTTGTTCTTCCACAACTACTTACCTGCGTAGGCATCATAGCAGACGATCCACTGCGCTTTACATAGGTCAGGTCAGGTCAGGTCAGGTCAGGTCAGGTCGTTATAATGGAAAGTACCGTGTGCCACCAGTGGGCGTTTTACGAACTAAAAAGGAAGCGCGCCATTTGGAAACGATTGGACAAAGTCAGAAAAATGACATATGTGATGTATTACAGGAAAATGAGTCACAAGTCGCAAAATTGTTATTTGTAATGTGTTTTATTCACATCTCTTTCTAGGATTTTATTTTCATTTTTTAGGTATTCATCATACCCAAAACTATTTCAAACTATTTTTCAACAAAAAAATATCAAAACTTCAAGCACATATCAGCGGCAGAAGTATGATGGCTGCTGTGGTGAGTACAACTGAGTGGTAAGTACAAAAGTAGGATGCATGGCTAATTATTATATCTCTTTGTATATGTAATATGTGAATAAAAGTTTTATATATATATATATATATATATATATATATATATATATATATATATATATATATGTGGTGAGTACAGCTGAGTGGTAAGTACAAAAGTAGGATGCATGGCTGATGTGGTGAGTGCAGCTGAGTGGTAAGTACAAAAGTAGGATGCATGGCTGATATGGTGAGTACAGCTGAGTGGTAAGTACAAAAGTAGGATGCATGTCTGCTGTGGTGAGTGCAGCAGAGTGGTGAGTACAAAAGTAGGATGCATGGCTGCTGTGGTGAGTGCAGCTGAGTGGTAAGTACAAAAGTAGGATGCATGGCTACTGTGGTGAGTACAGCAGAGTGGTGAGTACAAAAGTAGGATGCATGGCTGATATGGTGAGTGCAGCTGAGTGGTAAGTACAAAAGTAGGATGCATGGCTACTGTGGTGAGTACAGCTGAGTGGTAAGTACAAAAGTAGGATGCATGGCTGCTGTGGTGAGTACAGCTGAGTGGTAAGTACAAAAGTAGGATGCATGGCTGCTGTGGTGAGTGCAGCTGAGTGGTAAGTACAAAAGTAGGATGCATGGCTGCTGTGGTGAGTGCAGCTGAGTGGTGAGTACAAAAGTAGGATGCATGGCTGCTGTGGTGAGTACAGCTGAGTGGTGAGTACAAAAGTAGGATGCATGGCTGCTGTGGTGAGTGCAGCTGAGTGGTAAGTACAAAAGTAGGATGCATGGCTGCTGTGGTGAGTGCAGCTGAGTGGTAAGTACAAAAGTAGGATGCATGGCTGCTGTGGTGAGTGCAGCTGAGTGGTAAGTACAAAAGTAGGATGCATGGCTGCTGTGGTGAGTGCAGCTGAGTGGTAAGTACAAAAGTAGGATGCATGGCTGCTGTGGTGAGTGCAGCTGAGTGGTAAGTACAAAAGTAGGATGCATGGCTGCTGTGGTGAGTGCAGCTGAGTGGTAAGTACAAAAGTAGGATGCATGGCTGCTGTGGTGAGTGCAGCTGAGTGGTCAGTACAAAAGTAGGATGCATGGCTGCTGTGGTGAGTACAGCTGAGTGGTGAGTACAAAAGTAGGATGCATGGCTGATGTGGTGAGTACAGCTGAATAGTGAGTACAAAAGTAGGATGCATGGCTGCTGTGGTGAGTAGGCCTACAGCTGGATAGTGAGTACAAAAGTAGGATGCATGGCTGCTGTGGTGAGTACAGCTGAGTGGTAAGTACAAAAGTAGGATGCATGGCTGATGTGGTGAGTACAGCTGAATGATGAGTACAAAAGTAGGATGCATGGCTGCTGTGGTGAGTGCAGCTGAGTGATGAGTACAAAAGTAGGATGCATGGCTGCTGTGGTGAGTACAGCTGAGTGGTGAGTACAAAAGTAGGATGCATGGCTGCTGTGGTGAGTGCAGCTGAGTGGTAAGTACAAAAGTAGGATGCATTGCTGCTGTGGTGAGTGTGAGTACAAAAGTAGGATGCATGGCTGCTGTGGTGAGTGCAGCTGAGTGGTGAGTACAAAAGTAGGATGCATGGCTGCTGTGGTGAGTACAGCTGAGTGGTGAGTACAAAAGTAGGATGCATGGCTGCTGTGGTGAGTGCAGCTGAGTGGTGAGTACAAAAGTAGGATGCATGGCTGCTGTGGTGAGTACAGCTGAGTAGTAAGTACAAAAGTAGGATGCATGGCTGATGTGGTGAGTACAACTGAGTGGTAAGTACAAAAGTAGGATGCATGGCTGATGTGGTGAGTACAACTGAGTGGTAAGTACAAAAGTAGGATGCATGGCTGATGTGGTGAGTACAGCTGAGTGGTGAGTACAAAAGTAGGATGCATGGCTGCTGTGGTGAGTACAGCTGAGAGGTAAGTACAAAAGTAGGATGCATGGCTGATGTGGTGAGTACAGCTGAGTGGTGAGTACAAAAGTAGGATGCATGGCTGCTGTGGTGAGTACAGCTGAGTGGTAAGTACAAAAGTAGGATGCATGGCTGCTGTGGTGAGTGCAGCTGAGTGGTGAGTACAAAAGTAGGATGCATGGCTGATGTGGTGAGTACAGCTGAGTGGTGAGTACAAAAGTAGGATGCATGGCTGCTGTGGTGAGTACAGCTGAGTGGTAAGTACAAAAGTAGGATGCATGGCTGCTGTGGTGAGTGCAGCTGAGTGGTGAGTACAAAAGTAGGATGCATGGCTGCTGTGGTGAGTGTGAGTACAAAAGTAGGATTAATGGCTGCTGTGGTGAGTGCAGCTGAGTGGTAAGTACAAAAGTAGGATGCATGGCTGCTGTGGTGAGTACAGCTGAGTGGTGAGTACAAAAGTAGGATGCATGGCTGCTGTGGTGAGTGCAGCTGAGGGGTAAGTACAAAAGTAGGATGCATGTCTGCTGTGGTGAGTGCAGCTGAGGGGTGAGTACAAAAGTAGGATGCATGTCTGCTGTGGTGAGTACAGCTGAGTGGTGAGTACAAATATAGGATGCATGGCTGCTGTGGTGAGTACAGCTGAGTGGTGAGTACAAAAGTAGGATGCATGGCTGCTGTGGTGAGTACAGCTGAGTGGTGAGTACAAAAGTAGGATGCATGGCTGCTGTGGTGAGTGCAGCTGAGTGGTAAGTACAAAAGTAGGATGCATGGCTGCTGTGGTGAGTACAACTGAGTGGTGAGTACAAAAGTAGGATGCATGGCTGCTGTGGTGAGTGTGAGTACAAAAGTAGGATGCATGGCTGCTGTGGTGAGTACAGCTGAGTGGTAAGTACAAAAGTAGGATGGCTGCTGTGGTGAGTGCAGCTGAGTGGTGAGTACAAAAGTAGGATGCATGGCTGCTGTGGTGAGTACAGCTGAGTGGTAAGTACAAAAGTAGGATGCATGGCTGCTGTGGTGAGTACAGCTGAGTGGTAAGTACAAAAGTAGGATGCATGACTGCTGTGGTGAGTACAGCTGAGTGGTGAGTACAAAAGTAGGATGCATGGCTGCTGTGGTGAGTGTGAGTACAAAAGTAGGATGCATGGCTGCTGTGGTGAGTACAGCTGAGTGGTGAGTACAAAAGTAGGATGCATGGCTGCTGTGGTGGGTGTGAGTACAAAAGTAGGATGCATGGCTGCTGTGGTGAGTACAGCTGAGTGGTGAGTACAAAAGTAGGATGCATGGCTGCTGTGGTGAGTACAGCTGAGTGGTGAGTACAAAAGTAGGATGCATGGCTGCTGTGGTGAGTGCAGCTGAGTGGTAAGTACAAAAGTAGGATGCATGGCTGCTGTGCTGAGTACAACTGAGTGGTGAGTACAAAAGTAGGATGCATGGCTGCTGTGGTGAGTGTGAGTACAAAAGTAGGATGCATGGCTGCTGTGGTGAGTACAGCTGAGTGGTGAGTACAAAAGTAGGATGCATGGCTGATGTGGTGAGTGCAGCTGAGGGGTAAGTACAAAAGTAGGATGCATGGCTGCTGTGGTGAGTACAGGTGAGTGGTAAGTACAACAGTAGGATGCATGGCTGCTGTGGTGAGTACAGCTGAGTGGTGAGTACAAAAGTAGGATGCATGTCTGCTGTGGTGAGTACAGCTGAGTGGTAAGTACAAAAGTAGGATGCATGGCTGATGTGGTGAGTGCAGCTGAGTGGTAAGTACAAAAGTAGGATGCATGGCTGCTGTGGTGAGTGTGAGTACAAAAGTAGGATGCATGGCTGCTGTGGTGAGTACAGCTGAGTGGTGAGTACAAAAGTAGGATGCATGGCTGCTGTGGTGAGTGTGAGTACAAAAGTAGGATGCATGGCTGCTGTGGTGAGTACAGCTGAGTGGTAAGTACAAAAGTAGGATGCATGGCTGCTGTGGTGAGTACAGCTGAGTGATGAGTACAAAAGTAGGATGCATGGCTGCTGTGGTGAGTGCAGCTGAGGGGTAAGTACAAAAGTAGGATGCATGGCTGCTGTGGTGAGTGCAGCTGAGTGGTGAGTACAAAAGTAGGATGCATGGCTGCTGTGGTGAGTGCAGCTGAGTGGTGAGTACAAAAGTAGGATGCATGGCTGCTGTGGTGAGTACAGGTGAGTGGTGAGTACAAAAGTAGGATGCATGGCTGCTGTGGTGAGTGCAGCTGAGTGGTAAGTACAAAAGTAGGATGCATGGCTGCGGTGGTGAGTAAAACTGAGTGGTGAGTACAAAAGTAGGATGCATGGCTGCTGTGGTGAGTGTGAGTACAAAAGTAGGATGCATGGCTGCTGTGGTGAGTACAGGTGAGTGGTAAGTACAAAATTAGGATGGCTGCTGTGGTGAGTGCAGCTGAGTGGTGAGTACAAAAGTAGGATGCATGGCTGCTGTGGTGAGTACAGCTGAGTGGTGAGTACAAAAGTAGGATGCATGGCTGCTGTGGTGAGTGTGAGTACAAAAGTAGGATGCATGGCTGCTGTGGTGAGTACAGCTGAGTGGTGAGTACAAAAGTAGGATGCATGGCTGCTGTGGTGAGTACAGCTGAGTGGTAAGTACAAAAGTAGGATGCATTGCTGCTGTGGTGAGTGTGAGTACAAAAGTAGGATTATTGGCTGCTGTGGTGAGTGCAGCTGAGTGGTGAGTACAAAAGTAGGATGCATGGCTGCTGTGGTGAGTGCAGCTGAGGGGTAAGTACAAAAGTAGGATGCATTGCTGCTGTGGTGAGTGTGAGTACAAAAAGTAGGATTAATGGCTGCTGTGGTGAGTGCAGCTGAGTGGTGAGTACAAAAGTAGGATGCATGGCTGCTGTGGTGAGTGTGAGTACAAAAGTAGGATTAATGGCTGCTGTGGTGAGTGCAGCTGAGTGGTGAGTACAAAAGTAGGATGCATGGCTGCTGTGGTGAGTACAGCTGAGTGGTGAGTACAAAAGTAGGATGCATGTCTGCTGTGGTGAGTGCAGCTGAGGGGTAAGTACAAAAGTAGGATGCATTGCTGCTGTGGTGAGTGTGAGTACAAAAGTAGGATTAATGGCTGCTGTGGTGAGTGCAGCTGAGTGGTGAGTACAAAAGTAGGATGCATGGCTGCTGTGGTGAGTGTGAGTACAAAAGTAGGATGCATGGCTGCTGTGGTGAGTGCAGCTGAGTGGTGAGTACAAAAGTAGGATGCATGGCTGCTGTGGTGAGTGGTGAGTACAAAAGTAGGATGCATGGCTGCTGTGGTGAGTGCAGCTGAGTGGTGAGTACAAAAGTAGGATGCATGGCTGCTTTGGTGAGTGTGAGTACAAAAGTAGGATTAATGGCTGCTGTGGTGAGTACAGCTGAGTGGTGAGTACAAAAGTAGGATGCATGGCTGCTGTGGTGAGTGCAGCTGAGTGGTAAGTACAAAAGTAGGATGGCTGCTGTGGTGAGTGCAGCTGAGTGATGAGTACAAAAGTAGGATGGCTGCTGTGGTGAGTACAACTGAGTGGTAAGTACAAAAGTAGGATGCATTGCTATGGGTACATATGGGTAAAATTCGACACGATTGACACGCGACACGGCTGCTAAATCATGGGCGACACGGCGACATGGTCCCCTTAACGTGCGACACACACAGCTTAAAAAATGCTGATAAAATGTGACACGAGACATTCATAAATGTATTAAAAATCGACATGAGACACAGTGATTTATTTAACAGGTGACACACGACATTGTACCAACCGTTAATATTAATTAATGTATTGCTTAAAAAGTGACACGAGACATCATTGAACTGTTTTAAAAAGTGACATGGGACATGGAAAAAATTCTTATCGTGTGACACTCAGACACAGTCATGAAAAATGGGACCCATATATACCCCTATTGCTGCTGTGGTGAGTATACAGCTGAGTGGTAAGTACAAAAGTAGGATGCATGGCTGCTGTGGTGAGTACAGCTGAGTGGTAAGTACAAAAGTAGGATGCATGGCTGTTGTGGTGAGTGCAGCTGAGTGATGAGTACAAAAGTAGGATGCATGGCTGTTGTGGTGAGTGCAGCTGAGTGATGAGTACAAAAGTAGGATGCATGGCTGATGTGGTGAGTGCAGCTGAATAGTGAGTACAAAAGTAGGATGCATGGCTGATCGATGTGGTGAGTACAGCTGAATAGTGAGTACAAAAGTAGGATGCATGGCTGCTGTGGTGAGTGCAGCTGAGTGGTGAGTACATAAGTAGGATGCATGGCTGCTGTGGTAAGTACAGCTGAGTGGTGAGTACAAAAGTAGGATGCATGGCTGCTGTGGTGAGTACAGCTGAGTGGTAAGTACAAAAGTAGGATGCATGGTTGCTGTGGTGAGTGCAGCTGAGTGGTAAGTACAAAAGTAAAATGCTACACTTTAGAATTCATCAACGATCACTAATAAGACCCAATTTAACAAAAAAAAGCGCTGTTCTACTAGCGAAAGCTAATATATATTATCAATAATAGACTTCTGCGCCCCATTCATTAGTAGATGTAATCAGAAAACCTTAACCACTATTCAAGCTCTTCAGAATAAAGCGCTGAAAATTACTCTTAAATGCCTGTTGCGTCCAAAAGTAGACATATGTACTAATGATGAAATCCGTACAGACTTTTCCTCTGTGGTACAAGCTATTTCTCATATTACAAATTATTTTCCAACTGCTAACTTCCTATGTTTGTGCAGATTTGACTATTTCCAGATCAAAAAGTTCCATGTCTGTGGCGATTTCTCCATGTCAGCCTCCTTTTCCACTATTTCTCTTAGATAATCACCACAGAAAAGTATGTCACTGCACCTTTTTCCTATGTCTCCTATGGTATGTCCTATTTCCTCTACATGAAAAGCCATGTCTGGATGCTCTGATACCTATGTCAAGATTTGGTCTTCTTTTCTGTTGGTGTCTTCCCTGGTACACTCCTTTTCTACCCATACAAAAGAAGACATCAGTCAGACTTGGGTAGACTTGTACACCATGTTTATTTTTGTAATTTAGAATATATGAATTCATCTAATAAAATGTAATTTATAAATACCCAGCTGCAAATGGGGTAGTATTCATTTCATATCTATTATTAAAATAAATATTCTTTCAAAAGAAATGAAATATACAAGCAATAAGTTGGGCTAATATGTGCTGCATAAAATAGGCTATAGGGGCTTGGAGCTAGTCTACTTGAGGATCTTCTTTTGTTGCTTTTCCAACACACCACTGCATATCAATCCACCAGGAAATAGTCCCTTCTCACCTAGCACCTACTTTGGGCATTTAAGGTTGAATTTCTAAAAAGTGAATTGATAACAAAGGTTCATTTCTAACAATTAACAAGAAATTCCCTGGTTCATAAACAAGGGCTCTTTTGGATTCCAGAACAAGGGAACTTTAAAAGGTAAACACTAGCTGACTTAGTTCTGCTGGTGCAAGCATGTGTTATGTAACAGTTGCACTTGTGTGGGAAGCAGGCTCCCAGCTGCATGCATGAGTGATCACACTGTCCAGTCTGGTCACCATAGCAACACAGACAGATCTCCTCTGCCATGCTGTCTTCTTTCTCTTTCTCCCTCTCCCTCTCCCTTTCCCTCTGACCCTCCCTCTCCTGCTCACCCAACCTCTCCTGCTTACCCTCCCCCTCCCTCTCACCCTCCCTCTTCCTCTCACCCTCCCTTTCCCGCTCACCCTCCCTCTCCCGCTCACTCTCCCGCTCACCCTCCCTCTCCTGCTCACCCTCCCTCTCCTGCTCACCCTCCCTCTGCAGCTCACCCTCCCTCTGCAGCTCACCCTCCCTCTGCAGCTCACCCTCCCTCTCCCGCTCACCCTCCCTCTGCAGCTCACCCTCCCTCTGCAGCTCACCCTCCCTCTCCCGCTCACCCTCCCTCTCCTGCTCACCCTCCCTCTCCAGCTCACCCTCCCTCTCCCTCTCACCCTCCCTCTCCCGCTCACCCTCTCTCCCGCTCACCCGCCCTCTCCCGCTCACCCGCCCTCTCCCGCTCACCCGCCCTCTCCCGCTCACCCGCCCTCTCCCGCTCACCCTCCCTCTCCCGCTCACCCTCCCTCTCCCGCTCACCCTCCCTCTCCCGCTCACCCTCCCACTCACCCTCCTTCTCCCTCCCAGTCATGTTGGGGTAGGAATACATCATGGTACATTTGGGTGAAAAGGAGTGGATATTTGGAAAAGGAGTGGATATAAGGATAAGGAAAAGGAAAAGGATATTCCAAAAAGGAAAAGGATATTCCTAAAAGGAAAATGATAATCCGAAAAGGAAAAGGACATTGACAAAAAGGAAAAGAAAGTTGACAAAAAGGTGTTTGATATTCCAAAAAGAAAAGTCTTGGATATTTTTTATTTTTCCTATTTCACGTTTATATCCTTTCAGATTGGGGACAAAACAATGCCCACCTCAGACTCCAACCGACGAAATACACCTAGCAACGAAAACAATGAGACTTAAAAATAGGATTGATTTCCTCGTCTCCAAACTAGCATTTCTCTCAGTATCCAAGCTTAAACAAACCAACGACCTCCCTGAAGCAAGAGCGACATGCCAATACGATGCCCCCATTCTAAAAATATTCACACCTATAAGCGTGAATCAGATATACAATCCCTCCATTATAAAACTTCCTCTACATGGAACAATCTACCTGTAAGACTTTGTACTATTGAAGATGCTACAACCTTCAAAACACAGATTAAAAAATACTATTTGGAAAAAGATTAATTGGAACCCCCCACTCGGCTCGCTCTTGTTTTACGCTCCCACCTCATATAATAATAATTAACTTTATAGTTAGGTAAAACTTTTTCATCCTCCATTATTTCTTATATCACCTTTGTTTCTACTCAGAAGATCGATTTGGATCGCCTCTGATATATATTTGTGACTATGTACTTTAATAATGGCTCTCACCGTTTTTTATGATTAAAGACAATGTTATTCACATATAGATAAGATTGCAGCCGACCTAGAAGAACGCTGAGTGTCAGCAATATGATCCACTGCATGTTTTCACGATGTGTATGAAAAATAAAAACGTTAAAAAAAAATGTTCATTTTTTGTTCTGTTATTGAGGAAGGAATATATTGTTTAATTGACTGTTATAAATCAGTGTAATCTGTGCAATGAAATATCAGAAAAATCGACGTACAGTTACCACAAAAAATAAAATCTTCCATTGTATGGTGCTTTTGATGAAATTAATCAGTCTATCAACAACAGTTTGGTTGTAAGTGTCAATGGCAATTATACTATAGGCCTTTCCCACCTCACTCTTCTCCTTGTGCAGGATTCACAATCCTACAACCACTTGCTATAGTTTGGCGCCCGATTCCTTAACAGGGAAGGGGGAAGGGGGGAAGGGCAGATGTTTTGGTCATTGTCATTATCGCCCGTTACCATATCTCTTAATGGTATGTGGTAAAAGAAATATCAAGGATTAAAGCTAAAACTGGAGGAACTTTCCCTCAAATTGGGTCTAGGGAGGCGAGCCGACCCCATGGCCCAGCTGGTTTTCGTGAGGATGTTAACTGATTAACAGGGACTAATGGTATTCCTTCTTCCACACATCGACATCAGAGAGAAATCCCTGTTGTTTAATGTTCCTGTCATAAATATATCATAAATTATCCTGTGTTATATATTTACCCCGTATTTATTAAGTTAATGCTAGTGTTTAATACAAAATGAAGGAATCATCGAATTTTTTTGTAAACTTTGGATTTAGAAAGAACATGGTTGTGGGAACCCAAAACGTCAAAAAGAACCATAATGTCCCCCACTAGCAGATGATTGAATAATTTTCTTTAAAATCTGCATATACATAGCTGACATGTTATTTTACCCTCCCAATTAAAAAATAGGGGGTCATTTCTTGCCTTTGTTCTTTCCAGTGAGATGATTTGCCAGCGTTGCACTTTCTGTGTATCGACTCCGGATCTCTTCCAGGCTTAAATTCTATCGATAGTTAATTATAATATATTCGTGATCGTATAGGTTACTTCTCCGTGTAAATACTAATCATATCTCTAGCAAGAGTAGTGGAGGAAAGAACTATACATGTCCGTTTCAAAGGCCAGGGGTGAATAATATTCTGTTTTAAAACGCTCCTCCGGAAAAAATAAAGTAAAGAGTAAATACTTTGTAAGTTCAGTTTTATTCCTGATCAATTCTTGAGTTGAGTTTGGGTCCTTGTTCCCAACCTAACGACACTTCAAGCTCCTCACAGAGGTGATGAATATAAATAAATGAATAAATACAAATAAATAAATAAATACAATGAGCAAATAAGTACAAACTTCATCATAAATTAGAGTAATATATAACATTAACCAATAATTAGTTATACCATGATGAACTCATATAAGCAGGGAATAGCAGCAGTCCTGGATATGTGGATCAATTTTCAGAAAATGTACAATTCAACTTCGCCAATCAATTCAATTCAAGGATTCTTTTATTAATGATCTTATATAATACAGGTTATTTGACGTATGGATAAACAGATAACTGAGTAGCCAGGTCTTCCGACGAGTGCCTGAAAATCTTCTCAAATAACCCAAATTCCAGACGAAAATAAAGTTCAAAATACAGTTCAACCTGACCAAACAGATTGCTAGAATCAATGCAATGCCGAATATTCTCGAATTGACCGAGTACTGAGAACATTTCGGCCTAATTTAGCAGAATTTACCAAATGTGGACAGCTGCCAATTGGACATTTTCTGAAAATCTGACCCACGTAGACCCTAGTGGAGGTAATTCCGGAGGTTGCCCGGAGCTTCATAGTGTCATCATATATACTTTACAGGATCGTTACAAAAGTATAAGTCATGTATTGTATCTGTGAAGTAAGGTGTAAAAGTACCGAGTACAATAATCCAATGGTGTAAGTATAAAATGTCCAATAGATGGGTCAGATTTTCAGAAAATGCACAATCTACATTTCTACACATCTACCAAATTCTGCTAAATTAGAGTGAAAATTGATGAATACTAGGGATATCTGAGTATATTCTGTATTGTATTCATTCAATAAATCTGTCTGGTTACGTTGAACTGTACTTTGAAACAGATTTCTGTGTTAAATTTGGGTTATTTGAGAGCATTGGTGAAGGTCTTAGGACAATTGTGCATTTTCTGGCGATGTCACCCAGATAGTCAACAGAAATGACAGTATTACAATCAGTCCCTTATACTCACTAAACACCTCCACAGACTTTGCTCACCAACTCCAGAGTGTGCCCCTCCCTCATGCACACAGGGTTCTTATACTAGGGCTAACATAATTGCCCTCCACTACCATATTGATTGGAATTTCCAGGGCCTGTTATGGGGATACCTTCTGGTATGAGTGGGTGAGATCATCAGAAAATGTACATTGCACCTTCACCAATCCTATCAAATGACTTTAATTCAAGAGAAAAGTGGTGTTCAAAATGCAGTTAAACACAATGAAAGAGACATTTATTATGAACACAATGTCAAATATACGCTGATATACCAATGTCTATTATGAACACAATGTCAAATATACGCTGATATACCAATTATTCCTATTCTTCCAGTCTAATTTAGCAGAAGTTACCAAATTTGAGGAGCTCCTGAATGTGCATTTTCTGAGACATAGATATCATATGACGTCACTCAGGTGGTTGGGGAAGCCCACTGACCGCCATCTTCATGGCTAGCGCTTCCTTTGCGTCTATAGCGTGTTATCAAAACAAAGCTGATAACCCTGGACCTTGTCATGTGTAGCCTCAGGTCTCCTGCCCTTGCTGCCACATAGTCACACCTTAATGAGGCTACTGCTAAATTATAGGAACTACCTGAAAAACCAATATGTGTTTGCTACGGACCCATAATCGTTGTATGCTATTTTATATTCAGATTTATATTTGTCTCAATATAATGAAGGCCACCAAGTTAAACAAAACCATGTTGTAATTGTGTAATACTTCAACTAAATATGTTATTCATTCTTTATAAAAGATCATACTCAAGCATGTAAGACTTGGAAAGGACGGAAACAGTGCCACAACTGTAGTTCTTATTATAACATATCGTCAAATTTAATAAGATGTTCCTTGCTTCCAGATTGTGTTCGCATAGTGTATTTTATGTATAATGTATTTTTGTACTTGATGAGAAAGACAGTTCAGTCTTTCATACGATTATCATTGTATTGTACTTTTATATTTCTAATGACTAACGTAAAACCAAGGTAAATACAGATGGCTAGCGAGGAAGATAATTATGTACTAAACATAGACTGATTATCCCAATTTCCTGTAACATTTATAAAGTCATGGAAATAAAATTCAAATCAATCAATCAACAATGTATTTACGTGGCGCTATAGTTTGTATTCTTGTGTTGTTGATTCAGGTGGCAAAGGATGTTTAAGACTTGTGTGCACAATGTGGAGAAACAGTAAACCTGTTCAAATAACAGCAGTCAACCCTTGGTCTGTACTCAGCAACAGTAACACATGTAGGATATTATTTAGAATTAGGTTTAAAATAGTCTGAGAATAGACTAGAACTGTAAATATACGGTACAGTATAGGAGATTATATGATAAATATAAATTATTTAGAATAGAATGTCATTATATTACATGTTCTCATGTGTAACATGAGGGCTCCAGCATCTGCTGTCCTAAAGTCACACACAGTACATCTATAATCGTCTTCCCCAGGGTCTTGGGGCTGATTTACAGTGTGTGTCACCATGTGAAGCCCCATATGTGTAGCCTCTGCTGCCCTAAAGTCACACATAGTACACTTATAAGGCTTTTCCTCAGTATGTGTCCTCATGTGTCTCCTCAGGTGTCCAGCATGTGCTGCCCTATAGTCACACATAGTACATTTATGAGGCCTTACCTCAGTATGTGTCTTCAAATGAGTCTTCAGGGCTGTAGGATGTGCTGCCTTAAAGTCACACACAGTACATTTATGTGGCTTTTCTCCAGTATGCTTCCTCATGTGTATCCTGAGGTTCCCAATCTGTGCTGTACTATAGTCACACACAGTACATTTATTTGGCCTTTCCCCAGTATGTGTTCTCATGTGTAGCCTCAGGTTTCCAGCTTGTGTTGCCCTATAGTCACAAAAGGTGCATTTATAAGGCTTTTCTCCAGTGTGAGTTCTCATATGCAGTGTCAAGGATGCAGCTGATGGTGCCCTAAAGTCACACCCAGTACATTTATAATGACTTTCTCCAATCTCACTTCCTGAGGGAGGCTTTTCCCTAGTATGTGTTCTCATGTGCCTCCTTAGGTTTCCAGCCGATGCTGCCTGAAATTCACACTCAGTACATTTATGATGATTTTCTCCAGCCTCACTTCCTGAGGGAGGATTTTCCCCAGTATGTGTTCTTATGTGCCTCACAGTATGTGTTCTTATGTGCTTCACTAGGTATCCATATGATGTTGCCCTAAAATCACATACAGTACACTTATAACAACTTTCTCCAGTGTTGCTTTTCTTTGATGGATTCTCCCCAGTATGTCTTTTCATGTGCCTCGTTAGATTCACAGCCGAAGCTGCCCTAAAGTCACAAACGGTACATTTATAACAACTTTCTCCAGTCTCACTTCTCAATGGAGCCTTTTCCCCAGCATGTGTTTTCATGTGTGTATTCAGCGTTGAAGACCATGCTGCCCTAAAGTCACACTCAGTACATTCATAAGGCTTTTCCCCAGTATGTGTTCTCATGTGAGACTTAAGGAGTCCAGCCCTTGCTGCCCTATAGTCACAGACAGTACATTCATAAGGCACTTCCCCAGTATGTTTCCTCATGTGTAGCCTCAGAGCTCCAGGCAATGCTGCCCTAAAGTCACACTCGGTACATTTATAAGGCTTTTCCCCAGTATGTGTTCTCATGTGAGACTTAAGGAGTCCAGCCTGTGCTGCCCTATAGTCACAGACAGTACATTTATAAGGCTTTTCCCCAGTATGTGTTTTCTTGTGACTCCTCAGGGACCCAGCCCATGCTGTCCTATAATCACACTCAGTACATTTATAAGGCTTTTCCCCAGTATGTGTTCTCATGTGCATCCTAAGCATTCCTGGTTGTGCTGTCCTATAGTCACACACAGTACATTCAAAAGGCTTCTCTCCAGTATGTGTTCTCATGTGGCTCCTCAGGCCTCCAGCCTGTGCTGCCCTATAGTCACACACAGTACATTTATGAGGCTTTTCTTTGGTATGTGTTCTCATGTGTACCTTCAGGCCTCCAGCCCATGCTGCCCTATACTCACACAGAGTACACTTATGAGGCTTTTCTTCGGTATGTGTTCTCATGTGTCGCCTCAGTCTTACAGGCCATATTGCCTTATAATCACAAAAAATACAATAATGAAGCCTTTCGCCAGTATGTTTTGTCATGTGTAGCCTCAGGGCTGCAGCATATGCTGTCCTATAGTCACACTGAGTACATTTATGAGGCTTTGCTCTATGCTTCCTCATGTGTGTCCTCAGGTATCCAGCCTTTGCTGCTGTATAGTCACACAGAGTGCATTTATAACTACTTACGCTAGTAGTAGTAGTATGTGTTCTCATGTGATATTTCAGTTGTCCACCCCATACTGTCCTAAAGTCACACACAGTACATTTATAAGGCTTTTCCCCAGTATGCATTCTCATGTGTTTCTTCAGGTATCCAGCCCATGCTGTCCTATAGTCACACACAGTACATTTATGAGGCTTTTCCCCTGTATGTGTTCTCATGTGTTTCCTCAGGTATCCAGCCCATGCTGTCCTATAGTCACACACAGTACATTTATGAGGCTTTCTTCCAGAGTGTTTTCTTTTGTGTCTCCTCAGGGCTCCAGACCGTGTTGTGACTGTACATTTATATTTCCTCTCACAACTGTGTCTAAGCAAATGTTTCTTTAAACTTTTAATCTTTGCAAACCCATTAACACACGCTCTACAGTTGTGTAGTTTCTCCCCTGTGTGAGTCACACTATGATGCATCATGCCTTCTGACATCAGTAGAGAAGGTGCACAAGTCCCACTTGTAGCATTTGCTGCCTGGCCTGCCTCCATGAGTATGTTCATGTACAAGGTACTACTGGGTAGATGTGCTCACAGACCTCTCTCTCCAACAGCTCAAACTCTACAAAAAAGAACAGTTGATTAGTTAACATGAAACTGCACATTACTACATTCTGAACTACAGCCACATACACGATGGGTTGGATTTTTAAGTGTGCTCAATTCCAATTCCATAATTTCCGTATCTTTGGTTCTATGTGCACCGCTATGTCATTGATATTATTCCACTTAGGCTCAATGCATTCCTAGGTCAAATAAAAAATAGGTGTGTTTCCGATTTAGCCTCCCCTCCCCCACACCTAGAAAAACATTTCCCTACCTAAAAGAATTGTTTACTATGCCAGATTCTTTTTGGATTTTTTAACAAAAAAAGTAAGGGGACAATTTTATGCTTCTCCCCTGGGATCCATCAATATCCAAGTGAGAGGCCAGAGAAATAATCCCAGTCATGGCCAAAGCTTGTGAGAGTTCATAAGGCCAAAAAAGATGTGTTCCTGATTAAACCCCGCCCCTACCTAGAAAAACTCTCCCCTGCCTGAAAAAAACGAATTGACTATGCATGATCTTTTTTTGATCTTTTACAGAAAAAAGCTAATAAAAGCAGGAAAAAAGCTTTTCCTAAACAGGAATTATCAAAAAGCACATTTCCCTTGTTTAAAACAACTATTGTTATAAAAAGGACATTTCTTTTCAGTTCCTGGAAGGTGGTTTCCTAAAAAAATTTTTAAAAAAATTGTGATTTGATTGGATCTCACCAGGTAATGTCGTCAAGGCGTCTGCATGGTGACACTGTCAATGTTTTGGCAACAATTTATGGTTGATATTGTTTTTAATCTATTCTGACTAAATTTATGAAAATTAAATGACCAAGATATAGAGAAAACCTTGTAGTCCCTTCCCTTTTTCCGTGGGGAGGTGACTATAGTGGATTAAGGGCCATAAAGAGATTTTTTTTAATACTAGCAAAATTTATTTTTGCTATTTTCGCACACACCCCTTTCTGCGCGAAAATAAATTCTGCGCAAAAGGTATAATTATTGCATAAACAAGGTGTGAAACTACCTTGCTGCGCGAATTTAATCCGCGCGAAAAGGTGTCAGCGCGAAAATTTATCTGTGCGAAAATAAATACGTTTACAGTACACTGTTATGTTAGAATAAGTGTGTAGTTGACGTAGAGAGTAAGTGTCAGACTTTCTATCTATCCATCTATTAAATTAACCTCAAAAACCAGTCAGATCCGGGTTGTTCCACCATTATGTAAGTGCTTTGTCAAATTATATATGGGGTAGCTCAGCCCAAGATATTTTCATATAGGCTTATGTTAATGAACCCAACTCTCGCTCATTACATAATAATGCAATATAAATCAATATCACCAATGAATATTCAATACCTGATTATATAAGCAGAAACGTAGACCTGTGTTATATATAGCTGAATATATTAAAGTAACCCAGAATACCTGACCCAATGTGTAAGTAAACCAAATTATAATTTTTAAATCAAACGAGATGTACCGTAGGGGAGATGAAGTTTAATTTTAATTTAATTGAGGACACCACAAGAGGTGTGGATAATCTCGTTTATTCTCGACCACACTTCTCGTGGTGGCCGAGATTTAATTACCAATAGAAGGCAAGAGATGTACTCTCTCTCACAAATAAGCCATAAATATCAATAATAATTATTCAATACTTCTCCCTCTCGTGGGGGAGGAACTTTCTTCTCCCTCTCTACTGGGGGAGGTAAATATTCAGCACTAGAGCGCCTGGTCTAGGCTATACACAATATACACACATAAATCAAATCAAATCACAATAAACTCTGAAATAAATAATGAAATATAATTGGTCAAATAAATGGTACACTCTATTTGAGATCTACTTGGAGTGGCTTGCCGCAGGGTTACCATTGGGTCGCTTTGATGTTTACTCTAAGTAGGTCTCAAACAGAGTGTACAAACAGAGTGTACCCAAGGCTGTAGAGCAGGACAGAAATACTTCAGTAGAAATAAAGAGTCAAACCAATTGTTCTATTGGATTTGCAGCGACCAACTCATCCAATAGCAACAATTCTTCACTGTCCACTGGAATCTCAGAGTCCGATCTTCTCCCAGTCATTTCCCTGTCTTTTATGAATAATAAGAGAAATAACCTTGTGTGATTGGTTCAAAATAAGCCTAGCATTGTTTTAAGCAGAAAATATTGCAATATACTGTAATGGAATAGAGAGATGCAACGGTCACGTGTGGAGGCGAACGAGGCGCCACCAGTGGCGAGTGAGAGAAGTGAATAAAAGCCAGTTGATACTAGTAACTCGTGGAGTCTAGTTGATTCTTGAATATGGTACCAGAGTAAAGAACAGAAATCAGCGAAAAAGAAGCAGAAATGGATCGAATTCCAGCACCTGAGAAACTAAATTGCAAGGATGGAAATGTGGCAGTACGTTGGGAGAAGTTTAAGCATCAAGTAGAGTGGTACTTGGGAGCTTTAGGAGTCCACGTTAAGGAGCCACAGCGAGCCATAGCCATCTTGCTAACGGTTGGAGGATTGGACCTCCAGGAGGTGTTCTCCACTCTGGAGTTCACGGACGGAGATGACAAGGTGTGGAAGAAAGTGATACAACAACTAGAAGATTACTGCATGCCAAGAAAAAATGTGGTGTACGAAAGATATGCCTTCAACGCCAGAAGCCAGGTGGAGGGTGAGGGAGTCAGTTCATCACGGACATCCGACTCAAAGCAGCCACATGCGAGTTTGGCCTACTGGTCGACACGATGATTAGGGATAGACTAGTCATTGGCATTAGAGACAGAAGATTAACGGAGAAGATGCTGAGGGATCCAGACTTGAGTCTGGAGGACGCAGTGGAGCTCTGTATCAATATACAATATATTGCAATTATGGTATACTCCATCACTGTGAGCCCAGCTCACACATATATTATCACTGTAAAGTCAGAAAGTACAAAGGCAGTGGAAAGTTCAACACTGCCTTAACCTGAACCTTACTATGTCCTCATTGAATGTCTTATACACCACAAACTACTCTACTCATTCTACCATCTCATTACCAAACCTTGTAACAGTCTTAGAAAACCGTAGTAACCATGTAAACTGACTAAAGCTCAAGAACAAGTATCAGGCACTCAACGGAAGACCTATCTAGACGTTTGTTTATTTAGATTGTTGGACCATCTTATTATAAAAAGATCTGCAATAAAGAATTCTTGAATTGAATAGAATTGAAGCAATTCTCCTTAGCTGGGATAAAGGGAAGATGCAAGATTCGCACTGCATTCATCTTACAGGCTGGGCGCGAATTCTGGCATCTGGCTTCTGACATCTAAGCAAACAGTCACAGATGTCGCAATATTATTAAAGATGCTGTCTAGACAGCCAATCATTCAACTGTCGTGAAGAATAAACAGTAAACGGCGGCTGGCATAATGTAATACTATAATGAATGATATAATGAAGCTGTTCCAGATGCGACACAAGCATAGACATTGCTGTATTTAAAGTAAAGACGACAGGACATTGAGGAACACGTATAATATTATATGGGTCAGATTTTCAGAAAATGTACATTTGACAGCTGTACACATTTAGTCAATTCTACTAAATTAGGTTGCAATTTGGTCAATACTAGGTAAATCCGAGTATATTCGGCATTGCATTGATTCTAGCAATCTGTTTGGTTAGGTTGAACTGTATTTTGAACTTTGGTTCCGTCTGAACTTTGGGTTATTTGAAAGGATTGGTGAAGGTGAATTATACATTTTTTGGCGACTTCACCTATATATTATAAAGTGGAGGACAAAATCCGATCTCCTTATGATATAATTAAATATGTTTTCGAAACACCCTAGCTCGAAACACCTATCATCTTTCAGGCAAAAAAATCAATAGACAAAATAAGAACTTTCAGTACCGGTACCATGCTATAATATATTAAGTAATAATTTACTAACTGTATATTATCGTCATACCAATATTAATAATGCTATTTCTCATGATTAACTGGATAAATGTCATATTAATTTGGTCAGATTGAATCGTTGTTAGGTAAGGTTCAGTGCATAGGTATATTTATCAAGAATAAGGTCGGATTTTACAGTTTAATTACGCTTCAAACACAGAACTACTCTTTTTCTGAAGCAAACTTATGTATTGTATGTATAAGGAAAAAAACGCAATTTTCCATTAAACTATAGTTAGTACAATGCTCCCCGTCGCAGGTAGTGGGGAATACAATATTTCTGTAGGAGAAGGAGAGATGATCGAGGAGAAAAGGTGGGACACAAACCTGTAACCATTTTTTCTATTTTTTTTTTTTCCTCTTATAGTTTGTAATTTTACCTCAGCAACGATGCTAGAGGCAACACATGAACACACACAAGTAGGGTGGGCTACTTTGCGTCTTTTCTTTTTTCTCATGAGTTTTGTATTATTTAAATGTGATAGGCCTTAAATGAAATAAAAAAACAAAAAACCTTTGTTGTCAGGAGTGGATGAGTCCAAACACAGATGGGTCAGATTTTCAGAAAATGTACAATTGGCCTTCACCAATCATCTCAAATAACCCAAATTTCAGACGAAAATAAAGTTCAAAATATAGTTCAACCTACCCAAACGGATTGCTGGAATCAATGCAATGCCAAATATACTCGAATTTATCTAATATTGGCTCAATATCGTAGCCTAATTTAGCAGAATATATTAAATGTGTACAGTTGCCAATTGTACATTTTCTGAAAATCTGACCCATACATGTTTCAGCGTGTGAAATCCTGCGGGGCTAGTGTGGGACAGGTGCTGCTACCTCCCGGGAAGACCTTGAACGGTCTACGGCCCCTCGAAGAAATAACGGCTCTTATCATTTGAAGTAATTTGACATGTAATGAAGTCACCCAATATTAAATCTAGTAAAATAACATACTAAAATGTTAAATCAACAGATGTGTGAAGTATTTTGTGGTGTTTGATACCTGCGATTGCTCTAACTCCGTTCAAAACGCTTCAGATGTCTCTCTGCAAGCAGCCACTGGATCCGCCATTTTGGATTCTTTAGTTACGGGTCTTCTCGTAGGACGGCGTGGCAGTCAATATAACGTCTTCCGTTGATACAAGCGCCTTCGGCACTTGGAATATATAGCAGGTTAGGTCTGCAATTCTCTCTTTCCCCCCTCTCCTCTTCATTCTCCCCTCCCCCTCTTTCTCAGGGTGTATCCTGAGAAAGAAATGGAATGATACCTTCGTTATTTTGAATATTAGACTTGCCAAATTTAACAATTTAACAGTGGAAACCTATGTGAAAACAAAAATAATGAGGATTTAAGATAGCTAGCATTTTAAGAATTTCAGAATTAAGAATTTTAGGAGATAAAAAATAAAGAGAGAGATAGATAGAGCACAATTTAGAAAAGGAGAGAGGAGAAGAGAGGGAGAGGAGAGATGAGAAAGACAAATATAAGAGGGTTTCATTGAAGTACTTGCACCCCCCCCCCCCCCCCCCCACCACACACACCTATACATCTATCTATTTTCCTTCTCCTCTCCCTTTCTAACAGGTATGGTAGTGAGGTAGTAGGACGGGGAGGAGGAGGAGGAGGAGGAGGGGAGGAAGAGAGAGAGGGGGGGGGGGAGAGTGGAAAGGCCGCCTAAATCCTTCTTCACCTCTCCTCCTCCTCCTCCTCCTCCTCCTCCTCGATCCCCTTCCTTCTCCTCCCATTCCTGTCCTTGTCCTCCTCCCCTCACTCCGCCCTCCCCCAGGAGAAGGTGGTTGAGGTGGGGCCAAAAAAATGCCTTATAAAATGATAGAATATGAGAAACACGCTCTTGACTCTAGAAGTAGGGCCTGCTCTCTAGTGTAGACTTAGTAGTTAAAACTGGCCATATAAGAGATACATATTATTTTATTATTTTATATAGGCTTCCACTAAAACAGTTTTAAACTTTAACTGTGACTGTGTAACTGTGTAACCCCAGCCGTTCGCCTCTTGAGAAAGTAGTGTACTAGTGAGAGAAAGAGGCAGAGGAGGGGTGTGCCTGCGATTACATAAGCATAGATATCAATGACGTCATAGACCATTGAGGGGTTTTCCGGGGTTTTCCCAGTGCATGCATTGCGCAACTACTCAGGGATAGTAAACAATGCGACAACGGAAATTGACGGAAATGTCCGCTATTTTTTAACTCACCCAAAGGCCTAAGTAGGCTAGTATTAATATATATAGGGAGAGAAAAATCATGAGCAACTGATTATAATGTTCATAGAGGGTTTTGCAGAAAAAATTTGACCCTCCTCAGTTCTCTCGCATGGAGGTGGTTATAACAGGGAAGGAAAACTCGTGACCAGGACGGCCTCTCTAGTATACTGGTCCCCGGTCCCTCCCTTTTCCAAGCGGAGATCTCAGTAAGCCTCCACAACGCCTTAATATAGAGGTCATCACCAACAGAACTTTCACGCGCATTATCCGGTGATTTTTATACCTACCAAACCTATTTACCTAATTCCTCATTGCGTAAACAACTCCCGCAAAATAGTGATTGCAATCACGACCAATAGGGGAATTGCATGTCTCACTGCTCATGTCAGTTACAGCGCATCATGGGTTGGATTCTATTGAAATCTGACCTACAAATTATATTTGGCAAGTTTGTTTGTTTAAAAAATTCCAAGAATCATGTTTTCACCAATATCAGAGTTTGTATAAATGAGTTATAAAAACCTAATGTATGATGGGAAAGATGGAGACTTGTGTCATGGAAACATGTATAACACATGGATATTGTCATTAGAGAATTGATAAATATCCCATGCTCAAGATGCTAAACATGTTTTCCATAGATTTTAGACTGTACCATTAATAGTCCCATAATTCCATGCGAGTCAAGATTCAAAATGGCGGCTATGCAAATCCCGTAGTTCGACCATACATATTTGATACTTCAACCGACTAGCCTCCCCCTGCAATTAAGTGTTGCAATGTAAACTTTTGGGGAGTGTCTACATAATAAGTCCATATATGAACTGCAGTTTTCATAACTACAGTGCACACATTGCTACACATTGTCCGTCGCACCAGTTGGCAATAGCATATATATAGGCCTATTATACCTCCTTGGTAATAATTGACAACTTCTTAGTCTTGAAAGAAACTAGCCTACTATAGTGGTAAGGATAGCTATGCCTATGGCTATGGTGAAAGTGGTGTTGACCTGAAGGCTATACATTTGTTGCGGGAAGGGGTGGGGTGGGGTGGGGGAGCAGGAAAGGGGACGGGTGTGAGGGAGAGGGCCGGGGTGGAGTGAGTGAGTGATGGTTGCTTAATGCCATGACGACATCCAAGTGGAGTCATATTCATGGCAGTGAGTAAAGTAATTTGAAGTAAGTATAAGTATAAATTTAAAGTAAGTATAAAGTCCCAGTGAGTAAAGAAATTTGTACCAATAAAAGAATAAAATCCTGTATCTAGGCCTACAGAGGACATGCAGGGAAGGGGGTTGATCGCAAGTTGGAGGGTTGGAAGGAAGAGAAGGAAGACGGCGGGGGGGGGGGGGGGGGGGGGGGGGGGAGGCAGCGCCAGTGTGCATCTTCAAATAACACCTATTTATTGAACACACATTCATATATAACATGACAGTTTCAGGTATTCCAATAGGTTAATATAAACGTATAATGATCAGCAGTCAAAAATATAATCCATTATCCTAGTTTCATTATGTTAACTATCATTTAAATTGTACGAACTAAAAATGAGTTGTAACGTGGTGATTCACTCTTTTGAATTTAAAAATATCCGGAAGGAAGAAGAAATGCTGTGGAAACGGCTAGCAGGAGATATTATTGAGAATATTGAAAGTTTAAAATGATACACGAGACGGGCTTATGTGAAGCGATTCATGTTCTTGATTTTTTAACTTGAATAGATCATATTAAGCATTATACATGCTATGCAATATGTGTAAATGATATTTATTCATTGTGGTGGTTTTGATGTTTTTCCTTTTATTTCTGTTTATGACCCGGGTTTATGATCAACCATGGTCTTAGAATTGTATACGGCACGAAGCCCGGTTTCAGAAATAAAGTCGGTTGTAAAAACAAAAAAAACTATCATTTTGTTTTGGCTGAACGATGAGAATAGTCTGAATATCTTATATATATCTTATCTTGTTAGAATACCATTAAAATTCCGATTTTGTACTTCCTGGACGGACTCAATGATGACTTACAGACGGCGATTGATGACCCTGTTGCCTGCACTGTACCTTTCCCATGATGACTTTTTTTTTTTTTTTTTTTTTTTTTTTAAATTTCTCATGATGACAAGCTGGATTCCGGATCCACAAACCTGTGAGATGACTTGTTGACCATGGGCTTTCGGGCGCCTTGCCCTTCTTCAGGAGTGAGAGTTGTTAAATAAATAAAATATTATGTTGTACAGGCATCACATTGAAATGGGTGAGTGAGTGAGATTGGTTGCTTTACGCCCTTATCAACACTTTGAAGTGTTATATCAAGGGCGGGAGAGCTGAGAGGGAGGCAGTTTATGATCATACCCAGGAAACAGAGATATAGAAGAAGGGAGAGAGAGACAGAGAAAAGAGACAGAAAGGCACTTTAAGGTCCCACCCAGGACCGTGAAACGCAAGGATATATTTAATACATTGTCTTGAACTTTGGAACATGTATTCACATGACCTAAGGGACTAGACACCCCAGAAATAAAAATATTCCTTACAACGAGATCTTGTGAATAAAACACTTAGACAAATCTCAATTTTGCGACTTGTGACTCATTTTCCTAAAACACATCACATTTGTTCTTAGTTTTAATAACTTTTTCTCTTAGTATATTATATATCTATGTAATCTCGATGTAGTAATGGAAGACCTTATGTCGATTTTTGTACCATTTATTATAGTATTGTAGCTCCAACTGAGAATAATGTGCTTTACATAATGTTTTTGTCTAAATAAAATTATCTAAATACAAATACATGATCCAGGGTTTATGCTAAGTCACACTCTCAATATAGTTAACTATGAATAGATTTATTACCAATTCTAAGGAGTAGTTATTGTTCTAAAAGAATAACTCTTATCCTACTGCACCTAGACTTTAAAAAAATCCCGCGACCAAAATTACGTAGACATTCAAGATATATATAGGGTATCTTAAGAGTTTAACAAAAGGGACAAAACTATAGTAGTTCCCCACCCTAAGAACGAAATGTGTAAAATACTTATATTCTTCAACATCTATTCTTCAACTTGTCTGACGAGGTTCAATAGGGAACATCCGAAGTTATGCTCTTACAACATTGGGATAGTGTTTCAGTGACTGGGGCTCTTGAAGTCCCACTCTACTCACTGGTTTAATAAATTGGTAAGGAAAACTCCCTTAATACAATATATCAATTCAAATGTACAGATCTATGTTCTTGATATTGATAATCATAATGATTTTCAAATCCTATTTGAAGTTTTACATCAATTCGAAGGGAGAGAATTCAATCCAGAACAAGGAAAAAACAAGACATAGGGCATTTATATATATATATAAAACTTTTATTCATAATCATACATATTACAATATATATAATCAAGAAAAGGACACGACCTCACAAGAGTGATCTTCCATGGGGGCCCTTTTAAAAATAAGGGTGATAAAATGATTTTCGAAACATGTTCTCAATGCGCTTTGATATAGTTCGAGACATTAAATATTCATAGTCTGTCGTTTTAGACTTATTATTCATATGGATAGCGGTTTGTCCATGAGATGAAGTTAACTATTATGTGTTGTTATCGAAGCAGTCCAAATGTTCAGATGTTTCACATTGTTCATGTTATTGGGTTTCCGAAGTGGGGTGGAAGGAAGGTTGATGGTCCATCGATGAATTTGATGTGTAGTTTTCAATCATTATCTGATCATAAGGGTTAGTTAGTTCACCCAAAGTCCTTCAATAGTTTATAGTTATTATTATTATTTAGCACCACAATGTTGATAAGTCCTTCGGAAATTCAGACAATCTTAATAATTAGAGTAAAAATCTCATTTAGGTACAAGACTACACTATGCTTAATATTAAAATTATAATAATTAACCAAGCGTACAATGCTTTGACAGTCTTCCTACCTGTACTGGTAAGAATTTAATGGCGAAAAATGTTCCTCCCTGTACTGGTCGGTTTTCACAATTTCCATCAATCACAATGTTAGGTAAATGAATATAATTATTTCTTTTAGATGAACAAGAATAGATTATTTACAGTGAGAATTACTTATCCCCAACCCTCCCTATCGGTAAAACCGATTACTGATATCTCAGTCATCATCACAGGACTTACAAGCCTGTACTAGCCCCCCACCCCCCAGCCCCAGCGACGATTCTAGATTACATAATTTAACGGCTGTACCGTTTAATTTTACAGATTCATTTGTTGATTAGTTCAGTTTTTCACCCCCTAAAAATCTATCAAATTCCTGGGGAAATATATTTTTTAGATAAGTTCTAAATTCTTTTCTATTCGGTATCTCTCTGGGTTTTTGAGGTAGCTCATTCCAGAGTGTTGTTAATTTAAATATATAAGACTTTTTAAAACTTTCGTTTTTTGGATGAGGGACCAACAGTTTTTTCCCGATGGAAAGTCCTCTCAGTGCAATTTTCCTATTATCCAAGTTTGCGGGCACCAGTGTACGCCTAAAAGCTAGCTCTAAGGTATGTCCATCCCTTCGTGTGGACAGAGCTGGTATTTTGACTTCCCTATGGATTTCCTTTGTGCTGGCAAACTTAGGTAACTTTAAGGCAATTTTTAATGCCGAATTTTGAAGTGACTGGAGTCTATCAAGGTATCGTTGCGGAGCCGATTGATAGAATATGTCACCATAGTCAATGTGAGGAAGAATAGTGACCTTATAAATCAGTAAAAGTGTCTTCATGTCACAAATATTATACAGTTTAGATAATGATTTAATTTTGTTTCTAATTGTGTTGATTTTCTTTTCAAGGAAGGGTTTGAAATTTAATTGTTCATCAATCTCGACTCCCAGGAATTTGTAGTACCTGACCTTTTCAAGTTTCTGTTGACATATAGAGAAATCATCAACTGCACTTAAATTACTATGTCTTAGGCTAACAGTCAATGACTTACACTTTTTAATATTAAGGGAGATCTTATTGAGAGCGCACCATTCCGCAACCCTATTCAAGTCCTCTTGAAGACCTTTAACACAATTTGAATTTCTGTCTCTCGACCCGTAAATAACCGTGTCGTCTGCAAAATGTTGGATGAGACTATTTTTTATCACCTTATGTAAGTCATTTATGTACAATATGAACATTAACGGCCCCAAGGATGTTCCTTGAGGCACTCCACAGACAACATTTTGCAATGAGGAGAGATTCCCATTAACAATCACTTTTTGTGTTCTGTTATTTAGATAGTCATGGAACCATTTTAAAGAGTCATTTTGGATGCCGAAAGTTTTTAATTTTGATAGAAGTATCTCATGATTAACAGTATCAAATGCTTTTTTGAAGTCTAAAAATACCATATCCGTTAATTTCTTATTGTTAATATTAGTGTAAGTGTACGAAAATAGATTATCAAGAGCATCGTTAATCGACCTCCCTCCTCTAAAACCAAATTGTACATCACATAGTAAATTTTCTTTTTCAAGATAAGAAATTAATTGCATCTGCACGCAGCTTTCTAGAACCTTAGCTGGGAGATTAACACAAGAAATTGGTCTATAATTACCCGCCACATCTCTTTTCCCTTCTTTAAATAATGGGGTTACGGTGGCCGTTTTAAAGGCAGAAGGTACTTTCGCAACTTGTATCGAGAGGTTGAAAAGATAGGCAAATTGTTTGCTTAACGCTAGCATACAAGGCTTTAATATAGAAGTGGGCATCAAATTTAAACCAGATGCTTTGTTGTTGCCAATTTTAGCAATGGCTAACTCGACAGTCATATCAGAAATATTAATAAAATTAAACTTCTTTTCAGTTTCAACATCCACTGTGTTTTCATTATTAACTTTAGCCGATGGATTAACTGTGATTGCTTTGGCCAAATTAGGGCCGACCCCCACAAAGAATTTATTAAATTCCTCGGCAGCTTCAGTGCCTATAACCGATTTCCCTTGCTGATCCTTAATAGTAATATTGTTATTTAAATTTTTACACTTATCCTTAGATACAATAGGTTTGATCACCTCCCAGAATTTATGCGGATCGGATCTATTGATTTCAATCTGATCCTTTAGATATTTCGCTTTGGCTAACTTAATCTCACCGTTCACCCTGCATTTAAGGTGTCGAGCTCTGTCCCAATCTCGATCCTTGTTAGAGGACTTCGCCATGCGATAAGCCTTGTCCCTTTCTTTAGACATAGATACTATTAGCTTGGAATACCACTCCGGACTTTTGTTAACTTTCTTAAATGTTTTTACAGGACACATCCTGTTTAGGTAGAATTCAATGGTACTGTAGAGCAGAGACCAAGCCACGTCAACATCACGACATGAATAAAACCTGGTCCAGTCTAAATCTCTTAATATTTCTCTCAAAATGTTTATATCGAGATTTTTTGTGTTTCTCGCCTCAAAAGTAACTTGGGTATTTTTGTTCCTCTCCTTCTTAATTTGTATAAATACTGGGAGATGATCACTTAAGTTAATATTCACCGATCCACTATTCTTAATATTTTCCAAGTTGGAATAGATGTGGTCTATACTCGTTCTAGATTTCTTAGATATTCTAGACGGTACCTTTATATTTTGGTGCAAATTAAATTTATTAAGAAAGCAATTAAACCTGTCCGCATGTTTAGTCTTACCAGATTCAATTATTTCAGAGTCATAATTAAAGTCCCCTAATACCATCAATTCGTTTCTAGAGTCAATAGTGTTCAGGGCTGTATCAAGTTGCGACAACGCTTCTTTGATGCAGCCCTGAGGGGGTCTATAGATATTGAAAAGTATTTTCTTCTTCATAAATTTCTTGGTTATTTCAATCGCCTGTATTTCTATATCCCTATTTGAAACAGATATCCCTAGATTATCCCCGTCAGTTACCTCAATGGAGTCGTGGACATAGGTGACCAGACCCCCCCCTCTTCTCTTAGTCATTCTGTCTTGCCTGAATAATTTGTAACCAGGAATTTCTATTTCCCTGTTATCCGTATTATCATTAAGCCATGTCTCCTGAATGGAGAGAATTTGTGCTTTAGAGGTTTTTAAGAAGTGGCGAATCTGGTCAATTTTAGAATAGATGCTTCTGATGTTCCAAGAAATAATTCTAAACCCATTGAGGTTCGCAAAATCAGCTACCTGATACTCCATTGATTTTCATTTTCACTTTCACACCAACCCTATGTCTAGTACCCATTACAATCAGAACCCCAATAGCAAATATCAATACCATACCATGGTTTGTGGTAGGAAGAAACTTAACTCTAACAATATTCATGAATAGAATAGTAACCGAACTGTTACTAGGAAATGGAGAAACTACTAGGTGAGAATGTTCACTTTCCATAGTCCCTTCAATATACATATGACTAGTCAATATCGACGTAGGTTCCTGTGTTATACTAATTACATGTAACATAGACAGATCGAGCAAAATAAAAATAAAAGTAATCGTTATTAACCTTTCTTATTTATGTTCATCAGTTTAGAATTAGTCTAACGACAAGCTAACTATCCGTAACTTATCAATGATTTTAGTTCGTGCCTGGATACCCTTTTGCACGGGTGTAAGAGCTATAAAATAATCACATAAGATATTACCAGATAAAACATTTTTGGAATCCAAGAGTAGGCCATAAGACCAGACAGAGAAAAAGGTTCACCAACAGAGCGACCATAGTATCAATATGTTAGCAAGTTCTGTCACCATCCAGGTGAAGACAGGCTCCAAAGAACTCTTGTCTCGCCCGATAGTAACAAGACTCACATTTACAAACACCACTAAATCTAACTCTGAATCGTATTTGAACCAGGGTCTCAACCATAGACGGTACACAGAAAGTATTATTAAGTGAAATAATTAACCTATTAGAGTCATAAATAGGATTCAAGTACAACCGTCAATTATTTAAATTCATAGCTCCTATTAAATGCAAGCCTAGAAATAGTTCAACTACTGAGTGAGTGACCAATAATAATTAGTCAGAGAATCGTGTTACCACCCAGGTGAATTCAGGCTCCAAAGAACTCTTGTCTCACCCGGCAGTACTAAAACTCTCATTAACAGATAGGACATAATATCATGTCACTCATCCACCTTGTGTCATATTTAAACCTGTGTCACGACAATAGACGGTTCACAGAAATATTCTACTAATTCAGGTAATTCTTCTAAAGATTTAAGAATAAGAATAAGACTAATGTACAACAATCATGCCTTTGTATATATATATAACTCTCCCTATATGCATACCAAGAGAATTTACAATTTGTGATACGCTTTTAATATCTGAGAGGCCACCTTTTCTCTCATCAAATCAGTCAGGTGACAACCGTCTTCTGCTAGTTTATAATAATCAGTGATGACTTCAGGCTGGCGGGTTGTTTTATGTTTCCTGCTTGCTTTGTTTCTGTGAATTAGCTGACCCAGGTATGGGGTAGGAAGATCATACTTATAGTTATTTGACTTAACTTGATTGTTGTACGCTATGACCATTTTGTTGAGGAGAGGCTGGTCATCGGCAATTGCTACAATCTTAGATGGTGTTAGCACTCTATCCAGTTTTCTTGATTTTTGAGCATTAAATTTGTTGTACTTCACGAGGTCTACTCCAAAAGTCGTGCAGTAGAGTATATTAGGAGGAGGAAGGTTCGCTGGAGAAGACTGCAAAATAGATTCTCTCGTAGCTTCCATCGCGTCCTCGGCCTCTGCGGCTATTCTAGTAGGACAGTTGAATTGTAATCCTATTTCTTTTGTTTCAGGGTTCCTACAGGTTATATTACATATTCCTGATGCAACGATCACTGTCTTTGGTTTTTCCACCATTCGTAGATGCAGTGAACGAGACACCAAGGTCCGTGTGTCCGCCCCGGGTGAAACAAAGACACTTGAGTCGATCGAGGGTCCGGCCTGCCTTAGTACAGGCCCCAATCCGGCTGCCCGAGAATCACCCAAAACTAACAAGTCACGTCTTGGCATCGCCATCTAATAGATTTGTACTGGAATTTTCACAAATACAGATGATCTTAGTGCATTGGAGTTCACACTATTTCTCGTTCAGAAGGTCACGCACTTCCCCTAGAATTCTCCCAAACGTGTTGTCACCGATGAATGATTCGGTCTTTAGGGGGACTCGGTCGCCATTTGCAATAAGAACACCTCGTGGGTTCCGGCCGATCCCCCATTTTCTGTCAGTTGTAATCTCGTAGAAACTGGTTGTATTTGGGTTGAGTAATTGTTCAGCAAGTTTTTTGTCCTGAGAAAATTTTTCGATCGCTATTTATTTCAATATTGTTGCCTCAATGGTCTCCCAGTCGCGCATCTGTCCAGAGGTAACCAGTCTGTCCAGAGCGCCACCTAGTTTCTTAGCACGCGCTGCATTTGGCGCCTCGTGTATGGCCTTCGCACGATGATCAAGTCCAAAATGCAGTGCTTTGGTGCACTGATAAGCGTGCTCAGCTGACGGATATTGGACTCTATTATACCAGACTGGTACAGGGTAGAAGTTAGAAAATCCACTATGCTTCCCATGGAAGCCTAAACCGCCATCGTCGGTGGGTATTTGTGAGACGTCAGCCGGGCGACAACCCGGAGGTAATAAGTTAAGATCAGTCGTTGAAAATGATTTGTTCTGTTCACCGGGTACAAGTATATGTCCCAAGACTACTACCGCATTAAATTTATTAAGCCTAAGCAGCTTATGGCAGTTCAAAAGCATCTGATGATTAAGATCTTTCGGGTCAGGTTGGAACCTGTTAAACCAAATTCTCAAACCTGTTTTACGTCGTAATACTGAGGATTTATTAAGTATTTCCTTCTTTGAATCTTCGTTGTCGAGCTCAACATAAATGGCCCTTGTTGATTTCCTTCTGGGAATTCCAACCCTATAGGCTACGAGTTTATCGTCTATTTTAGTGTTAGAAGCCATGTTGAGGAGGTTGATCATCAATTGTTTTGTGTTTTCCTCAACAGAGCCCAAGTTAACTACCTCGGGGACATAATAATAATCTGGAGATCCGCGCTGCCAGCGCTCCGGAACTCCCTCAATTAGCAGGTGAGGGGAGCTATTTGTTTTTGACTTAGTCCCGGTTGCCAACGACGCACCCTGGCCTCGATCTATGTCGGCGATGCTAGAATTAATGGCAGTTATATTTTCCTCCACTGTCTTCAGACTTTTTCCCATGTCATCAATCTTATCAAAATTATCGTCGATAGATTTTCGTAGATCAAGGATGGATTTGTTAATCTCAGCATCTAAATTATTGACCGCTTTGATAGCGGCTACATCGACGTAACTCTCGTCTTGTTTGGGTCCATCAAGAGTGGGAGTTCCCTTGTCATTTAACCCTTTATGTTCCTCACTTTTAGTTATGTGCAATGCTTCAATGGCTTTAAGTCTGCCATTCATCCTATCATAGTTAGTTTGGGCCCAAGCAAGTTGATTTGTGAGCTTTCTCACTATCATTCCATTAGTAATTTTGATCGAGTCGATCTCACGTTTTAACCTTCTGTTTTCTCTCCACTCCATATCCACATTGTTTTCGAGCGATAGGGAGTTTAGAACTTTCTCAGTTATTCTTTGAGTAAGAGCTTTCTCATATTCCACCTTTTCATTTTCCATATCAGATTCCACAATTTTATCAGAATGAATCGTTGGGATCGTTTCTACTGGAATTTCAGAAGGGGCTACGACAGGAGCTACGCCACTGCCGGTAGCAATGTCGGCCATGTTGACTTGACCATGACCGTTAGAAGACCCTCCATTTTGGATCGAACTTGGAGGTAATTTGTTATTTTCACCATACTCAGAGGGAATTGTAAGTTTACCAACTATTAGGGCAATTTTATCGTCAATAGTACATGTATCACTATTGGTATCATTTTCAATATCCAAGAGTTCACCGATATCGTCTTCAATAATGAGAGAGCTTTCGTCACGAAGCTTAATCACAAATTCACCCACCTCATGATGATCAGATTCCGGAGATTTTCTAATTTGTGACTCACTTTTGTCCATTTGATCCTTGTTTTCGATTTTATCATTACCAACGGTCAAGTTTAGTTCAGTGTGGACTGTGTGGTTGTTATTTTCAGCCTGGATTGGTAATTTTTCAGGTCCGATGTCGCTAACTTCTTTGGCATCAACGGTTTTGCCGCCCTCGGCCATCTTGAGAAGCTCCGCGAAGACAGTCTCAGTCTACGTTACAGGAAAATACTTGATGTCCGATGGTTATTATACTGAAGTTTTCAGGTAATTTTGATCAGCAATCCTTTATAGTGCAATCGGTCGGTTAAATCGCTGGATTATGCTGTTAAAAACAAAACTTTTGCTCGATCTTGTCTGTCTCTCGGGGCTACTGCATTCTAGTCAGTTTGAGTTTTTTTGAGTTTGTGATTTAAGTGTTGGTTTTGTTTATTGGGGTTCGGACGTTTCTGGAAACATATGCCGTTTATCAAGGCCCTTACATACATTAATACCAAAATATTTTGAGGCAGCACTTATTCAAATTCAACGTTGCCACATCTGTTGGTGGTTAAGGACTGGCAAGGGCAGCGGCCATGCTCTGGTCCCCTGTAAACCGCATCCTCATCTTGTACCACAATTTTGTCGACCAGAATCAGAACCACCCTACAGCGAGTACGTCCTTTCTCCAGTCTGCTCAGGTCTCCAGCCTTTGCTTTCCCCAGTATGTTTCTTCATGTGATTCATCAGGGTTCCAGTATTTGCTGCCATATAGTCACACTCAGTACATATGTGAGGCTCTTTTAGAGTGTCTCTTTGTGATTCCTCAGGTCTCCAGCCTGTGCTGCCCGATAGTCACACTCAGTACATTAATGAGGCTCCTTTACAGTATGTGTTGTCATGTGGTTCCTCAGGGTCCCAGCCTCTGCTGGCCGATAGTCACACACGGTACATTTATGAGGCTTTTTCCACGGTATGTCTTCTCATGTGTTTCCTCAGATGTGCAGCCCGGGCTGTCCTATAGTCACACTCAGTACATTTATAAGGCTTCACACCAGTATGTGTGCTCATGTGTTTCCTCAGATTTCCACCTTGTGCTGCCCTATAGTCACACTCAGAACATTTATAAGGCTTCTCACCAGTATGTGTTCTCATGTGTATCTTCAGATCTCCAGCCTCTGCTGCCCCAAAGTCACACTCAGTACAATTATGTGGCTTTTCCCCAGTATGTGTTTTCATGTGTTTCCTCAGGTGTGCAGCCTGTGCTGCCCTATAGTCACACACAGTACATTTATGAGGCTTTTCCCCAGTATGTTTTCTCATGTGTATCCTGAGGTTCCCAACCTGTGCTGTCCTATAGGGACACTCAGTACATCTATGCGGCCTGTCCCCAGTATGTGTTCTCATGTGTAGCTTCAGGTTTCCAGCTTGTGTTGCCCTATAGTCACAAAAAATGCATTGATACGGCTTTTCCCCAGTGTGAGTTCTAATGTGCAAAGTCAAGGATGCAGGTGATCGGGCCCTAAAGTCACAAAAAATACATTTATGATGATTTTCACCAGTATGTGTTGTCATGTGTCTCTTCAGGTGTTCAGCCTGTGCTGCTGTATAGTCACACACAGTACATGGATGAGGCTTCTCCCCAATATGTGTTCTCACATGTCTCCTTAAGGCACCAGTCTGTGCTGTCCTATAGTTAACCTGAGTACATTTATGAGGCTTTTCTTCAGTATGTGTCCTCATGTGTATCCTAAGGCAACCAGTATATGCTGTCCTATAATCACAGTGAGTACATTTATAAGGCTTTTTCCCAGTATGTGTTCTCATGTGTCGCTTCAGAGATCCAGCATCTGCTGCCTTATAGTCACACCCTGTACATTTGTAAGGCTTCTCCCCAGAATGTATCTTCATGTGATTCATCAGGGATGTATGATATGCCGTCTTATAGTCACACTCAGTACACATATGAGGCTTTTCCCCTGTATGTGTTCTCATGTGTATCCTCAGGTATCCAGCCCATACTGTCCTATAGTCACACTCAGTACATTTATGAGGCTTTTCCCCCATATGTGTTGTCATGTGTCTCTTCAGGCTTCCAGCATGTGCTGCCCTATAGTCACAGTCAGTACATTTATGATGTTTTTCTCCAGTATGCTTTCTCATGTGGTTCCTCAGGGCCCCAGCCTCTACTGCCCTATAATCACACAAAGTACATTTATAAGGCTTTTCCCCAGTATGTGTTCTTATGTGTATTGTCAGGAATGCAGCCCATGCTGTCCTATAGTCACACTGAGTACATTTATAGGGCTTTTCTACAGTAGATGTAGCACTTGTAGCATTTGCTGCCTGTTCTGTCTCCCCTGAATGAGTCATATTATGATGCATCATGCCTTCTGACATCAGTAGAGAAGGTGCATCAGTCACACTTGTAGCAGTTGCTGCCTGTCCCGTCTCCCCTGTATGAGTCACACTGTGATGCATCATGCCTTCTGACATCTGTAGAGAAGGTGGATCAGTCACACTTGTAGCAGTTGCTGCCTGTCCTGTCTCCCCTGTATTAGTCACACTGTGATGCATCATGCCTTCTGACATCTGTAGAGAAGGTGCATCAGTCACACTTGTAGCATTTGCTGCCCGTCCTGTCTCCCCTGTATTAGTTACACTGTGATGCATCATGCCTTCTGACACCAGTAGAGAAGGTACACATGTCACACTTGTAGCATTTGTTGCCTGGCCTGCCTCCATGAGTAGGTTCATGTACAAGGTACTACTGGGTAGATGTGCTCACAGACCTCACACTACAACAGCTCAAACTCTACAAATAAAAAGAGTTCATTAGTTGACATCAAACTGCACATTACTACATTCTGAGTATTGACAAACTGAAATGAAGCCAGAATGTTGTCCACTATATATTAGTTGAAAAGCGATTCTTCTTAACTTTTGTGAAGTTGTCCAGGCCTATACAGTTACACCTAATTGCTTGTACAGCATGGCAAGAAATGAAGCAGACGGAAGCACAGCAAATAATGAACTTTAGCAAGTAGCTATACAGCCAGAGACAGAAGGAATACAGAAGAGAAAAGATGGATAGTCAGAATTATAACTATGGTACCCAGAGAATTAAACATTTTGGACTGATCTCCTTTCAAACATTTTCACCCGCACGTTCACCAAATAATGAACTTTCTATTTCATTTGGTCAAACATCTGTAAAACCTACTCACAGCCCCAAAACACCAGCAAGAGAGTTCTGTCCAACTGACAGAACTGCAAGCCTTAAATACTAACTTTGTATGGTCTCATGATCATGTTCCGATGGTTAAGGTAAGTTTATGATTGCAGGGATGCAAGTTGGGTAAGGTAAAATAATCTGAAGATTTTCCAAGGTCCAAGGGGAGGTACATAAAGGCGCACATGCCATATAAAGGACCATGTGTGTATGTAGGGCTGTGTGGCCTAACTAGTGGTGGGGATCTAGGTCAGTGCAAGGGATATATATGATCGCCACCTGCTGCACCCTTCCCGGAGTTCTTGAGCGAAGGCACTCGGGGATTTCCGTGAGCTCCATTGGCTCAATGTTAAAGATTAGAGGAAATATCTGGAATCTCACTTCCGATGAGGAGTGAGGCTGCCTCTCCCCGAGCAGAAATTGGCGGTTCTGTTAGCACTAGAGTCGGTAGGGGTGGCCATATAGACGGACTCTGCCCAACACTCCCCCAAGAAGGGTGTGTGTGCTGGGTTTCATCCAGCCTTGGAGCCTCTTTCTCTAAGATCCAGCCAACATAAGACAACTATAGGCCTACAGATACGGAACCTGAGAAAATTTTGGTACATATTGATTTAAAATGGTGTATTTTGGAGGGCATTTTGGCAACTTTTCCATTCATCAAAATTATCTTAATTCCGTTGATAATCTGAGAACTTGCATCCCTGTGATTGGTCAATCTAGGGGGTGGACAAGGATCACAAGTGTCTATGTCATGACCAAAGATTTTTACATAAAGCTTACGAAACAATGAAAGTGTCTCATGACATAGGTCATGTAACACAATGCGTGATCAGATAAGATACCCTCATATTGTCCCCTTATCAGAAATCATGACCACTCATGACTCATGAGTATACCTTCGACAGAATATGATGGAGTAAACACCAATAGGCAAGATTTGAATTACCCAGGTTGGCTTGAGACAAGTGCAGCTGACACTAATTTCATAGAGCAAGCAAGGCCAGTCTGAGGGTGGGAGGGGCCCTGACCACAGCTGTAGGTATGTGCCTCCCCACATCCGCTGACACACAGTGCAGCCGCATGCATCATGCACTCAACCTGCACCTACATACAGCGCATCCAATGACCTGTTGAGATTTGTTCTAATATTTGTTTTCCATAATTATCTGAGGAAAATAAATTAATATGCAGATAGGGCATGGTGTTTTCTCATATATCCTCAAGTTTGGTGGCAATATTAGATGTTTTTCTGCGTCTAAAATGACTTTTATTAAGGGTCCCTTTCTGCCTCCATTGGAACCTGCACCCACATTATGTAAACACAGGTGGCTTGACCCCTCTTCCGGTCAAATTTACCCAAGATCCTCTACTCTGGCCCCAGTCTGCCAGTCAGCATATCCCATTCCAAATCTTGTCTATTAACAGAATTAGAAATGCAATGCAGGTAAAATGTTTTTAATTTGGAGTTGGAAATAAATTACTATTAAGCCATATAAGCCACTTTATAAATAACTTCATTACAGAAGGTACTTAGACCTTGCTCTTCTAGAGTGACAATGTCAGTGGTCTGTAATTATCAGATCTGTTGGCACAACTTTATCACATCTTAGAGTCATAGATAGAATCTAATGAGAATGTAGTACACAGCACACTATTGCACTGTCCGAGATGTTTATTTTATTCGTGGCCCACAAGCTGATAGGCAAGTGGGTTACAAAAAAACAAAAACATTGAGGACAGTGCCAACTACCACATTCGAATTTAGGTTCTATATTTACTCCCACGTTAATATGTATAAGTATATAGCTGTGTACTTGGGGGAGGAAGAGGGAATGGCAATGTCATACCACACGCGTGGAACTGGTGCAAATTACCTTACTACTCCCGCCCATAGAAATAGCATGTGGTATATACACCAATGTGGAGTAAACAGTAGAACATATAGTTAATAACTAGTTTAATTCCCCTCCCAACAACAAAATAAGAAGCAATGAGGTCAGATGCAGTATCCTGTGAGATCAACATATTTTTAGTGGTAGAGCTATAATCTAAAGGTTGGTGTAAAGATAAGTCAACTACTCCGTTCCAGGTATGTGAGGAGGTATTGTGCAGTGAAGAGAATAGACCATCTAATTGTTGATCACTGACATTGATTGTTCTTGGATTGTCATAATATTGCAATTATAGAAACATCCACCAGGTGGTGCCAATCTTTGTTTCAGGTTAAAATAGTATAAAATGAAGAAACCTAAATTTTATTCTACTTCACTGGTCAAAATCCTCTGAATCTGCTCGAGAGATTGCCCTGGTTCTTGAGGTGGACATGCTTTGACATGGTGGGATGCCATTCCATTATCTTTTATGAGCGATTCCTTAGAAAATAAGGTTTGAAAAAGGGTTTCAATTGCCATTAACGCCCACCTGTTTTATGGAAATATTACTTTCTAAAAGAACCTAATTGGACAACCGCCCAAAGTGATTCAAAGAGGTTCAATGCTCAGTGCCTATAACACCAGGAAAAGTGGCTAAAAACCCACTTTTTTTTCATAATTACTCTTCTCTTGTCTATGTCTCTCAATTTCCCTGTCTCCTTCCCAGTCTCTTTCTCTGACATTTTGTCTTCCCACCTTCATCTGTCTCCTTAAATCCCTTCTCTTTTATAACCATATTTATTTCCTCTTTTTTCTCCGTTATCTTTCTTTCATCATTACGTACACCTCCTCCTGTACCTCCGACATAAACTCCTCTGAGTTCTCAGGATCATTACCACCTCTTACTCCTCCACTGGGGTCACACTCTTATATAGTGATTATCCCCTACAGCACTATTTTCTATTATGTATCAAATTCCAATCTGATTGTTTGTAATTGTCTGATGTGTACATCTTTATACTTCATTTACGCAATGCTATAGCTAGCCGTTAACTCCAATTTAACTATCTGTAATTAGCAAATATGTTTTATGGTTTTCTCTCTCAAAATTGTACTCATTGTTACCCCAAGCTGGACGCATTGGAAAAACCAGGGTAACCGGGAAATGTTTCCCCAATTGAAATAAAATCTTAAAAATAAAATAAAGGTATGCGTAAAAGTCATGCATTAAAAGACATGAGCGTTTTGTGAATGGTTACTAATGATCGCTAATAGAAGAAAAAGTTTGTTTTTAATATTTTTATTTGTACTAATAATTCTGCAGTAATTGTAATACATGTAACATGTAGACATGGTGTGCTAGACAGCTGCTGCGTCCATAAGAATAGTCAATCTATATTACAGAGGAGATGAAAGACCCTCCGAGGTAATAGACATACTGTGTTTTAACCATACTTTTCCTTATGTTTGTATCATGTTTGTATCACGTCGAAGAAAAAAACGGTTGTCAAAATGGGTAGAAAATTGGAAAACAAAAAATAAAATAACAAAGGGTTCGAGAAAAGTAATCAGCATTTTCTTAGCACTGTATACACCAAGAGGACAGGATATGTTGAATAAAACTTAAAAGAAAAATAGTCAATCTTACACAATACAAAAGTTAATCAGACTAGACCAAGTGATTGTCTACGACGTAGCTCTACCCATCACCTGGCCCTTCTCTTGATGGGTCAGATTTTCAGAAAATGTACAATCGGCAGCTATAAATATTTACTAAAATCTGCTAAATTAGGCTGCAATTTGGTCAATATCGGAATATTCGGAATCGCATTGATTCTAGCAATCTGTTTGGGTAGGTTGAACTGGAATTTTGGGCCTGATTTATTTATTAAATTTGGAAGGATTGGTGAAGAAAAATTCTCCACGAACATCGAAGGTCCACCCCCTTCATTAACTGATAGCCTAGTCACCGTGCTTGAAACCATAAACAGATGTGCGCCACATGGGGTGTTTAGCGCGCACTGCATGTTGATATTCTGCAACCTCAGACATCAACGTAAACACAGCCTATACTTTAACATAGAAATGTACCATCTTTTGCCCCAAATATAGGTTTTTTCATTGGATTAAAGTGTTTAGGATTATTCTTGCGGGTGGTATGGACCTACCAATGACCCTTACCCTCACCAGGATGATTGATTTTTACAAACATAAAGAAAACCATCCGAATAACAAATCAAACTAGTCGAATAAGATGGATCCCTTCTTTAAAAAAACCTCCTTATTCTAGAGACAAACGAAGGTAACTAAGATCTAACTTATAGCTTACATTAGCAATAATCTCTACCCATCTCCCTCAATCCCTCTTTTTAAAATTCAACTATTGATCATTTTAACAACCCACAAGATATATTTATACTTGCAGTCATATATGATGTTATTCAGCATGGAGTATTATAATCTTATTTTAATTAAGGCTAAAAAAAACAAAAAAACATTGTAATATATGTTTTCAAATTCCATCAACCTTCCTGGTTTTACCCATTTGGGAAGAAAAAATTCAACGTTCGTACAGGTTTAGGTGAATACTGCCGCGTCTACCTACTAAAACATTGTAATATATTACAATGTTAATTGTTTGAATGTATTAGTTCTTTTTTAAAGCGTTGCCTTCCTATCGAGCTTCTAGTATTCAGTACAGAAGTAACTTTTCATCTGAAAATAATTCAATATTCATCATACCATTTTAAGTGAAGTCATGCATAATGATAGGCCTACTATATGCTGACACACTCAATCTCCACAATGGATGTTAATTTCAATTTTCAATAAGCCAGTCATATACTGGTACTTCTCCAAGGCTAAACGTTTGCCTCTTTCTCTATATCTTATGCTATCAAACATATTTTTCGTTGCCCATAATACTTAGTATGCAGTCTTATCCTTAGTTTAGGTGTCTATATATTAAATGTTGAGAAAATATCAGAGAAATTGAGTATCTGGGTCCAAATTAAGATCAAAACACGCCTCTATATAGGCAGAGTTAATGATTATGATGTACAGTGGTCGTCGTGGGTTTGTTTGTCTGAGGTTCCACCACATGTAGTCCTGTGAGTGAGTCGGCGGAGCATAGCCCCACTCGTAAAGAGGTCAATTGTACATTTTCTGACGATTTCACCCAGATACAATCTATCATACAATACAAAGCTACTTGAAGTTGTCAGTGCAACACAAACCTCTCAAATACTTCAATGTAAAAGAAGGAATAATGGGGTTACCATTCTTACCTTATTTATTACAAATGATAAGTTGAAACCTGAATATTTTATGAATAATGTAAAACTGGAATCCGTAGAGAGTTATAAATACTTAGGGGTCGATATCGATCGACAGCTTAATTTTAAGGTATTCCTGGAAAGAAAGATAAATCTAGTACGAGCGAAAATCAAAGCGTTGTCTAAGCTGTACTCAGTTTGTGACACAAATACTCTACTTCTAATATATAAAGCAACCATACTACCTCACATAGACTATGGGGACATCTTTTATATGGGGGCACCGCAATAGTATCTTGACCGTTTGCAATCCCTTCAGAGTTCCGCTATTAAAATAGCTCTTCACTTACCAAAATATTCGAGTACTAAAGAGATACATCAAACAGTTAATTTACCATCCCTCACAACGAGGAGACAAGGTCATGTTACGGAAATTGCATTCAGAAGATCTTTAGTAGAAACAAATGTAGATAACAGGAATTTAAATTTAAGGAGTACGCAAGATGGGATTAAACTTAGGGTGCCACAACCAAGAAACGAAGTGTTCAAAAAATCTTACATATATCAATTAACTATTCTTTGGAATGAACTCAGTAGTAAATCTAGATCCATAAAAACCAGGAAACACTTTAAAACATATTTGAAGACTGTTTATCCCTCTGAGGTAGACCAATTTATAAAAACGGAACAGGATTTGGCAATGGCCAGGTAAACAGGTTGAATGGGAGGGGGGATGAAAATAGACGAGTAAGTTCTATGATTACCATGATCGACTTATTTCGATGGGGGGAAATTTTATACGTTTTTACGTATATTTACTGTTGTTTGTCCTTGTATGTCCACTGTATTATGCAGGAAAAATGTAAAATTGTTCACCTGATTTAACCCAGTACAGGGATACTACATTTAACTTCCAGTATAGGAAGGGATACGGTCAACAAAATTTAAATTTGACGAATGTGATGTATTAACTGATCGGACTCCTCCAGTCTAGGAAGATTTGTTCAGTAAGAGGGAACTTGATAATGTCTGTATTATAATATAAAAATGTACAATGTGAATCCTCAAGTTTGTAAAGGACAACTGTATTGTTGATACCTTAAAATAACAACTAGTCACACTATTTTTCAACAAACTGTAGAAACGCGATATTTGTTAAAATGTAACTAATTGTATCGGTATTAATCTACTACCTAATGAAAGTCAAAGTAAATGAGTCGCGCAAGTATTAAGGACACTCAAACAGAACAATAACAGTACACACTTGCATTATCATTGACTTACAGACTATATATAGTGAACACAAGTCATCGACCATTTGAAAGAACACTATTATTGAATTTATCGGAATCATAACAGTAAACATTGTAAACCCTCGTAGCATTTCCATTGTATCGATAAGTGATGTACCATGTATACTATTATCTTATTTAATTTCCACTTTGTTTAGGGTGCCCTGGAATATCTACATTGTAGAGGGAACGTCCGATTTTGTATCATTTTGATTCTGAATAAAAATTCTTATATATATATATATTACATGCTGATATATATATATTCCACAGCGATAAAGAATATTACCTGACATGATATATCAAAAAAAGTTAGAGCAAAAAGAAATCTGATGTTTATTATGTCCCCCCAGTAACATAACACACATTTTATTACACCCCTTTTACATCACCAGCATCAAATACAGAGATACTTTAAGCTATATTCCCCCTCATAACACCTGTAATTATTGATACTGACAGACTTTAAGCTATATTCCACTCATAACACCTGTAATTATTGATACTGACAGACTTTAAGCTATATTCCACTCATAACACCTGTAATTATTGATACTGACAGACTTTAAGCTATATTCCACTCATAACACCTGTAATTATTGATACTGGAGACATTAAGCTATATTCCCCCTCATAACACCTGTAATTATTGATACTGACAGACTTTAAGCTATATTCCCCTCATAACACCTGTAATTATTGATACTGACAGACTTTAAGCTATATTCCCCTCATAACACCTGGACCCGGTTTCTTAGTCAGTGGTGTTTAAGCTTAACCCTAACCCAGAAAACCGGTGTTTACTAACCCAACCATTAAACCCCGGTTTCAAAGTCATTTTTTGGGTTGGGTTTATTAACCCAGGTTATTAGTGCCATAACCCAGGTTTAGAGTGGCTGAAAGATTGGGTTAGTGATACAAGGTCAAGGTCGGGGCAACGTAGAAATATTTTTTATTCCATGATTAGGCCTACTTAATTTATTTTCTGCAATAAAGGTTTAGATAGTACTTTATACATCATATATACATTATACCTACCCTCTCACAAGGTTACCTGTGTTAGCAAACTTAATTTCCAGGCTAAACCCAGCTACCAACCAGGGTTTAGCTTAACCCCAATTCACGAACTTAAACCCAAACCCAAAATGACTAAGAAACGGTTTTAACCTGGGTTTATTTATTGACACTAAACCCGGGTTTGAACTAGGGTTTAAGTTATGTTTTAACCCAGGTTTAAGGACTAAGAAACCGGGTCCTGTAATTATTGATACTGGAGACATTAAGCTATATTCCCCTCATAACACCTGTAATTATTGATACTGACAGACTTTAAGCTATATTCCCCTCATAACACCTGTAATTATTGATACTGGAGACATTAAGTTATATTCCCCCTCATAACACCTGTAATTATTGATACTGACCGACTTTAAGCTATATTCCCCCTCATAACACCTGTAATATTATTGATACTGACAGACTTTAAGCTATATTCCCCTCATAACACCTGTAATTATTGATACTGGAGACATTAAGTTATATTCCCCTCATAACACCTGTAATTATTGATACTGACAGACTTTAAGTTATATTCCCCCTCATAACACCTGTAATATTATTGATACTGACAGACTTTAAGCTATATTCCCCTCATAACACCTGTAATTATTGATACTGGAGACATTAAGTTATATTCCCCCTCATAACACCTGTAATTATTGATACTGACAGACTTTAAGCTATATTCCCCTCATAACACCTGTAATTATTGATACTGACCGACTTTAAGCTATATTCCCCTCATAACACCTGTAATTATTGATACTGACAGACTTTAAGTTATATTCCCCCTCATAACACCTGTAATTATTGATACTGACAGACTTTAAGCTATATTCCCCCTCATAACACCTGTAATTATTGATACTGGAGACTTTAAGCTATATTCCCAAAAGACATGAGCATTTTTTGAATGCTCACTAATGATCGCTAATAGAAAAAAGATCCATTGTTTGTTTCTAATATTTTTATTAAAACTAATAATTCGGCAGAAAGAACAAATCTTACATTGATGAAAGCATTTCGAGAAAAATAAATTATTCCACACTAAATTGAGCATTGATGAAGTGATGGATACACCCATGTACAGTCCATTATTGATGCACACTATGCAGTGTCTAAGAATATCTGTGAACAACTGCTGACCACAGAAGACAAATATATAATGCTCAATGTGCAATGGTGATGTACGTCCAACATTCTTTGACAGGCATGCACAGAAAATAAACCAAGGTTTAAAATAGTCTGAGAATAGACTAGAACTGTAAATAGACGGTACAGTATAGGAGATTATATGATAAATATAGATTATCTAGAATAGTATGTCATTATATTACATGTTCTCATGTGTAACATCAGGGCTCCAGCATCTGCTGTCCCAAAGTCACACACAGTACATCTATAAGCTTCTTCCCCAGTGTCTTGAGGCTGATGTTTTTTTTTCTCAATGTGTTGCTTCAGAGCTGAAGCCCGTACTGTCCTATAGTCACATTTAGTACATTTATGAGGCTCTTCCCCAGTGTGTATTATCATGTGTCTCTTCAGGTGTTCAGCCCGTGCTGCCAAATAGTCACACACAGTACATTTATAAAACTTTTTCCCAGTATGTCTTCTCATGTGAATCCTCAGGGTTCCAGCCTGTGCTACCCTATAGTCACACACAGTGCATTTATGAGGCTTCTCACCATGATATATCTTCATGTGAGTCATCAGGGATTTATGATATGCTGTCTTATAGTCACACTCAGTACACATATGAGGCTTTTCCCCAGTATGTGTTCTCATGTGCTCCCTCAGGGTTCCAGCCTGTGCTGCCCTATAGTCACACTCAGTACATTTATGAGGCTTTTCCCCAGTATGTGTTTTCATGTGTACCTTCAGGCCTCCAGCTCGTGCTGTGCTATAGTCACACTCAGTACACATATGAGGCTTTTCCCCAGTATGTTTACTCATGTGTAGCCTCAGAGCTCCAGCATGTGCTGTCCTATAGTCACACTCAGTACATTTATGAGGCTTTTCCTCAGTATGTGTTTTCATGTGTGTCCTCAGGTTCCCAGCGTGTGCTGTGCTATAGTCACACAAAGTACATTTATGAGGCTTTTCCCCAGTGTGCTTCATCATATGTTCCTTTAGGCCTATAGCCCATGCTGTCCTATAGTCACACAGAGTGCATTTATAAGGCTTCTCCCCAGTATGTGTTCTCATGTGTACCCTCAGGCTCCCAGCCCATACTGTCCTATAGTCACACTCAGTACACATATGAGGCTTTTCTCTAGTATGTGTTCTCATGTGCTCCCTCAGAGCTCCAGCATGTGCTGTCCTATAGTCACACACAGTACATTTATGAGGCTTTTCCCCAGTATGTTTTCTCATGTGTATCCTGAGGTTCGCAACCTGTGCTGCCCTATAGTGACACTCAGTACATTTATGTGGCCTGTCCCCAGTATGTGTTCTCATGTGTAGCGTCAGGTTCCCAGCCCATACTGTCCTATAGTCACACTCAGTACACATAAGAGGTTTTTCTCCAGTATGTTTACTCATATGTAGCCTCAGGTTCCCAGCAAGTGCTGTCATATAGTCACACTCAGTACATTTGTAAGGCTTTTCCCCAGTATGTGTTCTCATGTGTAGCCTCAGATTTCCAGCCTGTGCTGCCCTATAGTCACAAAAAGTGCATTCATAAGGCTTTTCTCCAGTGTGAGTTCTCATATGCATAGTCATGGATGCAGCTGTTCGTGCCCTAAAGTTACACTCAGTACATTTATAACATCTTTTGCCAGTTTCACTTTCCCAGGGGCGATATGCCCCAGCATGTCTTAGCATGTGTGTCCTCAGTTGTGACCCCCATGCTGCCCTATAGTCACACTCAGTACATTTATAAGGTTTTTCACCAGTATGTGTTTTCATGTGTGTCCCCAGTTGTGATGGCCATGCTGATTCATAGTCACACACAGTACATTTATAAGGCTTCTCCCCAGTATGTTTATTCATGTGAACCCTCAGGACGCCAATCTTTGCCGCCCAATAGTCACACTCAGTACATTGATATTTCCTCTCAGAACTGTGCATGAGCAAATGTTTATTTAAATGTTTAATCTCTGCAAACCCATTAACACACACACCACAGTTGTGTAGTTTCTCCTTTGTGTGAGTCACACTGTGATGCATGATGCCTTCTGACATCAGTAGAGAAGGTGCACTAGTCACACTTGTAGCATTTGCTGCCTCTCCTGTCTCCTCTGTATGAGTCACACTGTGATGTATCATGCCTTCTGACATCAGTAGAGTAGGTGCACAAGTCACACTTGTAGCATTTGCTGCCTGTCCTGTCTCCTCTGTATGAGTCACACTGTGAAGCATCATGCCTTCTGACGTCAGTAGAGAAGGTGCACAAGTCACACTTGAAGCCTTTGCTGCCTGTCCTGTCTCCCCTGTATGAGTCACACTATGATGCCTCATGCCTTCTGACATAAATAGAGATGGTGCACTAGTCACACTTGTAGCATTTGCTATCTGTCCTGTCTCCCCTATATAAGTCATATTATGATGCATCATGCCTTCTGACGTCAGTAGAGAAGGTACACATGTCACACTTGTAGTATTTGCTATCTGTCCTGTCTCCCCTGTATGAGTCTCAGAACTGTGCATGAGCAAATGTTTCTTTAAACTTTTAATATCTGCAAACCCATTAATGCACTCACTACAGTTCTGTACTGTTTCCCCTGTATGAGTCACATTGTGATGCATCATGCCTTCTGGCATCAGTATTGAAGGTGCACAAGTCACATTTTTAGTACTTGTTGCCTGTCCTGTCTCACCTGTATAAGTCACATTGTGATGCATCATGCCTTCTGACATGAATAGAGATGGTACACTAGTCACACGTGTAACATGTGTTGCCTGTCCTGTCTCCCCTGTGTGAGCCATACTGTGGTGCATCATGCCTTCTGACATCTGTAGAGTGGGTACACTAGTCACACTAGTAACAGGTGCTGCCTGTCCTGTCTCTCCTGTATGAGTCACACTGTGATGCATCATGCCCTCTGGCATCACTAGTATTACACTTGTAGCATTTGCTGCCTGGCCTGCCTCCATGAGTATGTTCATGTACAAGGTACTACTGGGTAGATGTGCTCACAGATCTCTCTCTCCAACAGCTCAAACTCTACAAAAAAAAATAGTTGATTAGTTGACATCAAACTGCACATTACTTGATTCTAAGTATTGAAAATCAAAGTCTTTAAATGTCAGAGCTGTTGGAATGACTTTAGCACATTTTAAAAACTGTAGCACATCTTAATAAGTGTTTGTTGAACTTTCAATCAGCAGGTCCAGTGTGCAACATAACCCAGAGATAAATGCCCAGGTCTCCACACATATTGCGTCGGTCTCTGAGATTGGTATTTGTCAGGACCCAACGGTCTCCAACAGTCTCCAATGAAATTTCCAAGTGATAAAAAGTTTATTCAGGGTTCTCGCCAGCCTTTTTGAGCGTAGCGGCCCGCTACGCTGTCTCCCGTCACCGCTACTCTGCAAATTCGGCCGCTACGCTGTCTCTTGAGACAGCGTAGCAGCCATAATTTGATTAAAAAATACTAATCTCATCTAGGGAAATATCCTACTGCCTCATTTTGGCATTTAAATTGCATATTAAATATCGAAAAATCGCCGATATGCAGACGATTCAGATATACATTTGGGTGTATATTTTCCGTACAAAACCAATCGTGAGAGATCAACAATGGACATGGGAGTCTACTTATGGGCCTTCCAAATCACAGAAGACGTCAAACTGACAACGCAGGCCAATGAGGTTGTAACGTTGTACATTTCTGTCCAATTGACAGCCCTGCCAATCATTTCTTCTGGCGTCAGGAGGCCATGTGACGGAGATAATGTATTTGACTGACATTTGACATCAAATGTTTGATTGTGAATATCTTTTGATATATTTTTTGATATATATGAGATTCGTCTACATTGAATTAATTCTTTAAATTATAAAATAGCCTTTTTATTGTGTGTTTGAACTTACTATGAAAATACACTTTTTTTTACCGGCACAGTGATCTCCGAACGCATAATTTCATGTAATTATTTCATATTTAAATGAGAGCAAATGCATTATAAAAATCGTTACATTAAAGCAACAATATTACATCATACTTATGTCACATTTTCTTCATTAAAGAAGAATTTGTAATAACGGTTTTACTTTAGCAACACTCAATGAAAAAGCATGATGGGTCGTTGTCAAAATGGCAGCCATATTTCGTTGACATTTGCTTTTAAAATTTATATTACAGAAAAAACTTACATTAGTAATGGGAAGATATTATCTTTTCTATCGAATCAAATATCAGGCATCATAAATACCAATACCTCATTATTCTAGGATTATTCCATTTAATTATATTTTCACCAAAAGTGACGGAGATCACTATTTCCTAATACCTTATGAAGGCCCAAATATCAGGGTAGGGAATACCTTCTCGTGAACTGGGATTGGGGCCTATTTTAGGTCGGGATTTGGGATGTAAAAGGGCATACGGGATTCGGGAAAGGGATTCAGAGCCAGATTTAATTTTTCCAGGTAGGGATTGCAAAGAGAAAACGGGATTGCAAATTGAAAACCTGCGGGATTCAGGAAATGGGGGCTTATAAAAAATGGGAAATGGGATTCAAGCGGGGGTCTTCCCTACCCTGAAATATGTAAAAGTTTACTATACTTGCTGTAAAGTAGGCCTAAGACCAATATCTCTTTAAAATTTCAATGTATTCCTAATGATAAGCATACTATTTTTTCTTCTATTTCAAATTATTTCATTGTGCTCTGACACTACTATTAGAAAAAAATGATATCTCAAAAACATTGTTAGGGTGACTAGGAAAATGAAGCTTAATCATGTAAACCATGAGTTTAAATTTTAATTATTAAGGGATCCTGTTGGCCCTTAAACTCAGCAGAACGCACTAAAACAGTATTATTTTGCTCAAAATTTTCCGGGGGGAGCATGCCCCCAGACCTCCATAGATGAGGTGTAGCCCCCGCTACACTGTCAAATTTTTCTGGTGAGAACCCTGTTTATTTTCATATATTCGTAAAATTGCATTTATTTGCATTACCTTCTTCGATAATTGAATGAAATCAAACATTTTAAAGATATCCTATAAATTATTGGGGTTCAGCCCAAGAACTGATTGGACAGGAGAGGGATCTGAGTTTTGGTTCAGTTTTATTGGGGTCCGACGTTTCGGGCACGATTGCCCTTTTTCAAGGCTTTTAATGATATATTAATGCCAAACTAATTTAGTTGGCCCTTCAAATCACTCCAACAACACTCATTTTAATAAATAAATTTCCCCGCACCCCCTACATAGTGGATTGCACTACCTACACTGTAAAAAATGGGAAGTTTTTGTTGTCCATCATCGTCCATGACGGTTTTTCTTCACTGATTTGCATAATAATCCTATGGCAGTAGGGTTGTTTTCAGTAATGCATTCGAAAGGGCATCATGTGAAAATATCTTTTTATTTTTCAATAAATGAATGAAATGACAATGAATATTTGCACCTATACTGGCAATTTCATTTCGTTTCAATGAACTTCAAGACATTAATTTGGTCCCTGTAAAATCTTTTGGGTCTCCAATGTTCCATTTGGCAGAGACCAACAGTCTTGCATCTCCAAATTCACTATGTTGCACACTGCCGGTCTTTTCCCTGTCTGTTAGGAGGTCTTCAAGCCATGCTGGACAGCGTTTTACATAATAATAGAGGGAACAAACCACCATTGAGCCAATGCCTGAGTGGTGGCCATCATTATTTTTGCTTTGAAATCAATCATTATATGCAAGATAGTATCCCAAATATAATAATACAATGAATGCAAGTTTAGAAATAAGATTCATAGTACAAAATCTGCTGTTACATAACAGACTGTATTTATTGGGAGTGGCTATGAAAGTCACTCAATTCCAACTAATCTTGAAATATTATTTCAGGTAAGTTGCTTGGTTTTGGGTTGTTTTTTGTGCAACAAATGTGTAATGACGCCATCACATAAACAAAGCCACCCATCAGCACCCCTGTGACTTTTCAAATCAACAGCCCCTGACGAAGGCCCCTACGGCTAGGGTCACTCATGCCAAAACAGAGTTAAGGGTGGTCTCCACTGGCTGCGGTAGGCTCTGCGATGGTGCTGTGTTGGTGAAGAGTGGCGAGGTCCTGCCTACAGGGTTCACTGACCATGTAGCCAAGGACCTTGTCATACCTCTCCACCTACAGAACCAGCACAAACCATCGCAAGGCTTACCGCAGAACTTACCACAGCCAGTGGAGACCACCCTTTAATCACTAAGTTTTACTACGTTACTACCAGTCTCTGGCCTCTTGTGTCATCATGTCATGAATGATGATGTGCATTTACTTCCCACTACCCGGCTGCTACCAGAGCCGCTGCGGTCGTGCGGGGTTGACCCAATTACACAAATTTCCCACTCATATAAAACGATACGATAGAGACCAGGGAACAAAGTGTGGCAACTGCGCGCCTCTCACTCAGTGTACACGTTGGTGCAGGTGCAAGCTTATCATTTGGTGTACCTTCAGACACCATTTACATATGAGCCATCTTCTAAAGCCATTTTTTAAACTAGAGAACGTTTTGTAAATCTATGGAGATGGGGTAATATCTCCTTTCTTTCTCCATTCTCTCCACCACAACAAACTATTTTGAATTCTTTTGTCACTCCATTTCTACATTTCCGTGTTTGTTTTGGTCAAGGCTAAAATCGTCACGCCTCCCTACACCAACCTGGGTTTTATCTCCAGCACAGCCTCCCCCCTCACCGACCACCACAGCATGCTTTCCCTCATGCTAAATGCAGCTAGTAGCCCATGGCGTCATTCATTGGTACAGCTCTTGTCTCTCCCCCTCTCTCCCTCTGCAGAAATTTGAGGGAGAAAGAGAGAGAGAGAGGGGGGGGGGGGGGGGGGAGAGAGATTCTCAGATAAGGAAGAAATTCATATAATACTGGGAATATATCAAAAAGACCGCGAAAAAGCTGAAAGCTTTAGAATTATGTATGAAGAATTGAAATATTAATGATCAGGATTTAAGATTATTTGAAATCGAAATATTGAATTAAATTGAAAAATAATTATTCGTCAGTGATTATACATGTATTTAAGATTGAAGATTATTAAATAATTTTAAAATATCATTTAAAGTTAGCAAATAAGTAAGCAAAAGCATGTTATACATACCATTTAAAACCTTTCTGTCAGCTTTTTCGTTCAGCGCATTTATATGATATAGGGTTTATATGTGGGCCCAAGAGGCGAAGCCTCTTGTCTCAGCTAACCCGAGCTGAAAATGCCGCCGTTTATGATTATTGTTATAGAGATTGGGTCATTGCAGGACTACTCGAGCAGTGAGGAGCACACTCTTTCTGTAGGAGAGGAGAGAAATGTTGTAAAAAGTGTGAGAACTAACCTTAGATGTCAGAATTGTAGATCATTCTGTGCAAATGTCGATGTTTCAGCGACACAAGCACTTGGACGACAAATGGCGCCATCTTCAACTGGCGATTACGACAATCGGTCGGTAAGTAACTTTTACGACATCTGCTTTTAGAACCGACGCACAACCAAATGGCCGAATGTTCCGAAATAGGCGCGATTTAGGATTCCGTTCAACACATATCTGGTAAATCTTCACTTATATATTTCATATTTCACCACATGGAAGATCCTACAAACAATGTTGCTAACTAACTGTCACATAGACGGCTCTTCACTTCATTTCATGCGCTAACAAAGAAGTCTAAGTTTAGAAAGAGTATCATACCCGCTCTCTCATTTTTAAGACTCGCTGAAGTTGTGGAGACGAATGAAATTGGATGCAGACGAAGGAAAGAGGGGGAGAAGCCGGGGTGGGGGAGGGGGGGGGGGGAAGGGGAATGTTCGGCACTTGGATTGTAGAGGCAGTTGTGTTTCTATACTTCTTAGAAGAATCCAACAATTTACTGGACGTTTATTTTAATTTGGAGATATTAATTTGATTGCCAAAAATGGCTAAAATCACAGGGGGCCTACGTCGGGGTAGTAGGCCTAAGATGTAGGAGCGAGAGAGGGAGGGACAGAGAGAGAGGAGGAGGAGAAGAGAGCGAGAGGAGAGATGAGGATGACTGATATAATAGGGTTTCATGGAAAAAAATGTGCACCCGCCCCCCCCCCCCCCCCCCCACACACACACCTATACATCGATCCATTTTCCTTCTCCTCCCCCAAAAAAGTTGGTGGTAAAAAAACGTTGGGTCGTAAAAAAAGTTGGTTGAAAAAAAATTTGGGTCGTAAAAATAGTTGGTCAAAAAAAAGGTTGGTCGTAAAAAAAGTTGTAAAAAAGTTGGGCGAAATAAAGTTGGTTCCAAAAAAAGTTGGGTTGTAAAAAAAGTTCGAAAAAAAGTTGGTCGTAAAAAAAGTTGTCGAAAAAAAGTTGGGTCATAAAAAAGTTGGTCGAAATAAAGTTGGTCGAAATAAAGTTGGTCGAAAAAAAGTTGGGTCGAAAAAAAGTTGGCCGTAAAAATAGTTGGTCGTAAAAAAGGTGGTCATAAAAAAAGTTGGGTCGTAACAAAAGTTGGCCGGAAAAAAAAATGGGTCAGAAAAAAGTTGGTTGAAAATAAAGTTGTTCACCCCCCTTCACCTCTCCTCACAGGTATGGTATACTATAGCCCATCCTAATACGTCGCTTCCGAGATCGGGTGTTATCATGTAAAAGAGGTTGGGAAAAACTATTTCCGACGCAGTGCTTTCAGCACATACACTTCCGGTTCCGTAGCTAAGAAGTACGCAACATGACGCGAAGTTTCTGGCTACTTTAGTTGGAGATAATAAATTTCTACAGAGTTTGGAATTTACATGATTTGATTATGCTAGCCAGGCTAAGGGAACTTTGGTTAATGTGCGATTAAAACATTGATCACCATGAAAGCATTAACAAAAGCAGGCGAATGGTGCATAGGCCGGCGGAAGTGCATATATCGTCGACGCACGTCATGGTCGCGCTATTTCTACCTCCTTTTGCTCACTAGAGAGAGTTCGCACCCGATCTCGGAAGCGCCGTATTACGTCACGGCAAATATGCCTTTGATGGGGATGTGGGGAAGAAGGAATGACATTACTCGCACCTCATGACAAAAACAACAGGTGGATCATCACATTGACTCGGGTACCTCAACCCCAGTTCCCCCCTTTTTATCATTTACCCTCTCCCCCAAACAATATTCTAAGACAGAGGCAGAGAGAGAGAGATAGACAGACAGACAGACAGAGAGATATAAGAGAGAGAAAGAGAGACTTCTGTGTACAGTGGCACAACCTCTGGTGGGGTCAGGGGTGAAGCACTATATAGCGGCCACCCCTAGCTCTCTATTAGAATGGTTTGACCCGCCACCCCTCTCTATTGGAGTGGTTTGACCCAAAGTGTAGTGTACAGAGTGGAGTGGCCTCTCTCGCACGGGTACCCCGTTACGCTTAAAAAATAGGGAGGGACCAGTCGGCGCCCAGCCTCTCTTAAACTGGTCCCCGTCCTTCGTTGCTCCGGGAGTGGTGAGTGGACTGGCAGCCTCTCATTCGTATTGGCTTGACCTACATAGTGTAGCTTGACCTCAACCCCACAGGTCAAAAGCAAAGGTTTAATATTATAGGTCATTAGACCAAATTTCACATGAATTGGGATGTTTCGTTTCTCCATGAATAATCTAATAATATACTATCTACCAACATCCTCGCCTACTTTCCTCAGCTGACTACTGTACTGATTACTATACTAATAAATTACGCCGTAATTTATTAGTAATTTAATAAGTAAGATTATGGTATTTCGATGTATACCGTAATCTTACTTAGCTTCCCGCTTATTTTGCCTCTGTTAGACCTTTATTTACCAATAACAACTCACTACATATATATCTAACCCTCTATAAAGTGCCTCTCTCTCTCTCCCTTCTTCTCTATCTCTATTTCCTGGGTATGATCATAAACTGCCTCCCTCTCAGGCTCAGCTCTCCCGCCCTTGATATAACCATATTAAATGTGTTGATAAGGGCGTAAAGCAACCAATCTCACTCACTCACTCTAAAAAGGGTGTATGTGTGAGACAGAAATGAGGGACAGATGAAAGAATATGCCTAATAATTAATAAAGGAGGACTAAAAATAATTAATAGTGTACCGTAAGGCTACCGTATCATATACTTATTGAAAAATATGAACTTCTAAGGCCCTAACTTGCCCTAGGAATAATATAGAGTTAAATTTAGTGAATAAAACTTGAGATATTGACCCATGATGCTAAGATAAGATTTAAGGTGATTTTTCAGAAAATTAATTTTATTAGAAAAAAAAATCATATTTCAACAGGCCTACTGACCCTATAATTATGTTTAACACTTCTGATGAAAGTAGACGTTATATCCTATCAATGATTTAATGTAAGTTAAACCCTCTGATAAATATCAACCATAGTATTTTCGTTTGAAAAAAAAATAATTTCTGACACTAAAATTAGTGGTGGGTTCGACCAAAAAAAATGCATAGATTGCCTAGACTACTAGAGAGGAAGGCTAGTACATGGGAGAAGAAGAGGGAGGGGCGGATAGGTATGGAAAAAGGAGTGAGGATAGATAGGCCTTGGAATACATATCTATACCGATGTTTTCCTATGTCAAAACAACTAAATCAAAATATACATTTATTCTTATCTAAAAATTACACTTTTCCCAGACAAAGTTGTCTGCGGGCAGGACACGGGACTCAGGGCAGATTTTTTCGGGCCTGACCCGGACAATCGGTACACTTGGCATCTCTGCAACCAGCCTAGGGCTTGTACCAAGTACATAATAATACATTTTTTATTCATACAAGAAAGGTGTACAAAAAGAGACCCGCATCTGTAAGTCAATTCCAGGTCTTCCAGCGGGTTCCTGACTAGTTGGTACTGAAAGAATAAATTTTGATTTTACATTATTATGTCAAAAATAAAGTTGAGGGTTATTTGTCTAGATGTCTAAACTAGGGGTGTTTGGTTGAAGGGAGAAGTAGTTTAAGTTTATAGTAATAAAACCAATAAACTTCAGCTTCTCATCTATCTAGCTAACCGTTAATATGATCTATATAATACATTTTAATACTTTCATTAGTAATGATCCCGGGTATGACCATAAAGTGCCTTTCTGTCTCTTTTCTCTGTCTCTCTCTCCCTTCTTCTCTATCTCTATTTCTTGGGTATGATCATAAACTGCCTTCCTCTCAGCTCTCCCGCCCTTGATATAACCATATTAAATGTGGTGAGAAGGGCGTAAAGCAACCAATCTCACTCACTCACTCACTTTCATCAGTAGTAGAAACAAAGAATAACAATAAAATACAACAGTGAAAAAAAACAATAATGGTCGGTCCACACATAGCAGCATAAACTATTTAAAATATGAATTAATTATATCATGTACAATAAATCAATTTCATTCAAATGAACATCAATAATTTTTCTGAATGATTTCCGGTTGTGTAGCTGGTGAGTAGCAGTTTCAAGGGAGTTCCATTACTTTGCAGATTTATGAGTAAATTTTCGAGTTTAAAATTGTTGTGAATTTTGACTCTAATAATTTTAAATAATTACAGAGATAAAAAACCTAAATTCGCTTACTGTGCACAGACAAGACTGTCAAGAGCCGGGGGCTAGGCTTAAGAGTCACAGGTGACCATAATCCAACCATAATCCTAACTTGGTTTTGGGGCGACTTGACTGTCCCCCTATTAGTTATATTATATATATATAATTAGACCCCATGGAACTCAGTATTTCTTGCAACACTAATTTCAGCTAGACAATGATCTTACATTGCCACATGAGAGGGTATTCCTATTATCTCTGTAATTAAGTCTACAGCACTCAGTGCCTAGTGTATAGTAAAACCTGCTCAGTGTAACATCTCAGATCTTGGTCTTCCACTCTCTGTAATTAAGCCTACAGCACTCAGTGCCTAGTGTATAGTAAAACCTGCTCAGTGTAACATCTCACATCTTGGTCTTCCTCTCTGTAATTAAGCCCACAACACACAGTGCCTAGTGTATAGTAAAACCTGCTCAGTGTAACATATCACATCTTGGTCTTCCTCTCTCTGTAATTAAGTCTACAACACACAGTGCCTAGTGTATAGTAAAACCTGCTCAGTATAACATCTCACCTCTTGGTCTTCCTCTCTGTAATTAAGCCTACAACACACAGTGCCTAGTGTATAGTAACACAAGCTCAGTGTAACATCTCACCTCTTGGTCTTCCTCTCTGTAATTAAGCCTACAACACACAGTGCCTAGTGTATAGTAACACAAGCTCAGTATAACATCTCACCTCTTGGTCTTCCTCTCTGTAATTAAGCCTACAACACACAGTGCCTAGTGTATAGTAACACAAGCTCAGTGTAACATCTCACCTCTTGGTCTTCCTCTCTGTAATTAAGCCTACAACACACAGTGCCTAGTGTATAGTAACACAAGCTCAGTGTAACATCTCACCTCTTGGTCTTCCTCTCTGTAATTAAGCCTACAACACACAGTGCCTAGTGTATAGTAAAACCTGCTCAGTGTAACATCTCACATCTTGGTCTTCCTCTCTCTGTAATTAAGTCTTCAACACACAGTGCCTAGTGTATAGTAAAACCTACTCAGTGTAACATCTCACATCTTGGTCTTCCGCTCTATGGTTAAGCCTACAACACACAGTGCCTAGTGTATAGTAAAACCTACTTAGTGTAACATCTCAGATCTTGGTCTTCCACTCTATGGTTAAGCCTACAACACACAGTGCCTAGTGTATAGTAACACCTACTCAGTGTAACATCTCACATCTTGGTCTTCCTCTCTCTGTAATTAAGCCTACAACACACAGTGCCTAGTTCCTATTGCCCATCATTCATAATTGTATTTGTTTAAATTGTGATGTGTAGTTTGATGTCAACTAATCAACTCTTTGTATTTGCAGGACTTAAGCTGTTGAGTGGGATGTTCATGCATGCATCTATTCTTTAGTATCTTGACCGTTGAACATACTCATGGAGACAGGACAGGCAGCAGATGCTACAAGTGTGACTTGTGTCCCTTCTCTACTGATGTCAGAAGGCATGATGCATCAGAATGTGACTCATACATTGAAGAAAGGACAGACCGCAAATGTTACAAGTGTGACTGTGGCACCTTCTGTACTGATGTCAGAAGGCATGATGCATCACAATGTGACTTATACAGGGGAGACAGGACAGGCAGCAAATGCTACAAGTGTGACTGGTGCACCTTCTCTACTGATGTCAGGAGGCATGATGCATCACAATGTGACTTATACAGGGGAGACAGGCCAGTCAGCAAATGCTACAAGTGTGACTTGTGTACCTTCTCTACTGATGTCAGAAGGCATGATGCACCTTAGTGTGACTCATACAGGGGAGACAGGACAGGCAGCAAATGCTACAAGTGTGACTGGTGCACCTTCTCTACTGATGTCAGAAGGCATGATGCTTCACAATGTGACTTATACAGGGGAGACAGGACAGGCAGCAGATGTTACAAGTGTGACTGTTGTACCTTCTCTACTGATGTCAGAAGGCATGATGAATCACAATGTGAATTATACAGGGGAGACAGTACAGGCAGCAAATGCTACATGTGTGAGTGGTGCACCTTCTCTACTGATGTCAGAAGGCATGATACATCATGGTGTGACTCATATAGGGGGCACGGGCCAGGCAGCAAATATTACAAGTGTGATTTGTGTACCTTCTCTACTGATGTCAGAAGGCATGATGCATCACAATGTGACTCATATAGGGGGCACAGGAAAGGCAGCAAATACTACAAGTGTGACTAGTGTACCTTCTCTACTGATGTCAGAAGGCAGGATACATCACAGTATGACTCATATAGGGGGGACAGGTGAGGCAGCACATGCTACAAGTTTGACTAGTGTACCTTCTCTACTGATGTCAGAAGGCATGATGCACCATAGTGTGACTCATATAGGGGGCACAGGCCAGGCAGCAAATGCTACAAGTGTGACTAGTGCACCTTCTCTACTGATGTCAGAAGGCATGATGCATCATAATGTGACTCATACAGGGGAGATACTCAATAACTGTAGTGTGTGTATTAATGGGTTTACCGATATTAAAAGTTTAAAGAAACATTTGCTCATGCACAGTTCTGAGACTCATACATGGGAGACAGGACAGGCTGCAAATGCTACAAGTAAGACTAGTGTACCTTCTCTACTGATGTCAGAAGGCATGATGCATCACAGTGTAACTCATACAAGGGAGAAACTACACAACTGTAGTGAGTGTGTCAAAGGGTTCATAGAGATTAGTGATCTAAAGAATCATTTGCTGACGCACAGTGCTGAGAGGAAATATAAATGTACTGTGTGTGACTATAGGGCATGTTCTGCAGGCTTTAAGAGACACATGAGAACACATACTGAAGAAAAGCCTCATGACTATACTTATTGTGACTATAGGACAACACAGGCTAGCAGCCTGACATTCCATATGATGACAACTGGTGAAAAGCCTTATATATGTACTGTGTGTGACTATAGGGCAGCACTGGCTAGAACCCTGAGGGATCACATGAGAACACATACTGGGAATAACTCATATAAATGTACTGTGTGTGACTATAGGGCAGCACGGGCTGCAAACCTGAGGAGACATATGAGAACACATACTTTGGAAAGGCCTCATAAATGTACTGTGTATAACTATAGGGCAGCACAGGCTGGGACCCTGAGGAAGCACATGAGAACACATACTGGAAATAAGTCACATAAATGTACCATGTGTGACTATAGGGCAGCACAGGCTGGAGGTCTGAAGATACACATGAGAACACATACAGGGGAAAAGCCACATAAATGTACTCAGTGTGACTATAGGGCAGCACAAGCTGGAAACCTGAGGAAACACATGACAACACATACTGGTGTGAAGCCTCATAAATGTACTGTGTGTGACTATAGGACAGCACGGGCTACACATCTGAGGGATCATATGAGGAAATACTCACATGCTCCCTTTGCATGTAAAGTCTGTTCATTTATAGGAATCAGTGAGGATAACCTTTCACACCACCTGAGGAAACACATGCAAACACATACTGGGGAAAAGCCCTATAATTGTACTGTGTGTGACTATAGGGCAGCATGGGCTGGAGGTCTGAAGATACACATGAGGACACATGCAGGGGAAAAGCCACATAAATGTACTCAGTGTGACTATCGGACAGCAGAAGCTGGAAACCTGAGGAAACACATGATTACACATACTGGAGAGAAGCCTTATAAATGTACTGTGTGTGACTATAGGGCAGCATGGGCTGGAGGTCTGAAGATACACATGAGGACACATACAGGGGAAAAGCCACATAAATGTACTCAGTGTGACTATAGGGCAGCAAAGGCTGGAGACCTGACGATACACATGAGAACACATACTGGAGAAAAGCCTTATAAATGTACCATGTGTGACTATAGGGCAGCATGGGCTGGAGGTCTGAAGATACACATGAGGACACATACAGGGGAAAAGCCACATAAATGTACTCAGTGTGACTATAGGGCAGCAAAGGCTGGAGACCTGACGATACACATGAGAACACATACTGGAGAAAAGCCTTATAAATGTACCATGTGTGACTATAGGGCAGCAAAGGCTGAAGGTCTGAAGATACACATGAGAACACATACTGGGGAAAAGCCTTATAAATGTACGGTGTGTGACTATAGGGCAGCAGAAGCTGGGACCCTGAGGAGACATATAAGAACACATACTGCTGAGAAGCCTCATAGATGTACTGTGTGTGACTATAGGACAGCACGGGCTGCATGTCTGAGGGATCATATGAGGAAATACTCACACGCATCCTTTGCATGTAAAGTTTGCTCATTCATAGGAATCAGTGAGGATAACCTTTCACACCACATGAGGAACCACAATGAACCAAGTGTTCAGACGGTCACCCATCTACCCACAGTAGCAGACCCTGGGCACCTGAGAAAACACATGCAAACACATACTGGGGAAAAGCCCTATTATTGTACTCAGTGTGACTATAGGGCAGCACAGGCTGGAAACCTAAGGAAACACATGACAACACATACTGGTGAGAAGCCTTATAAATGTACTGTGTGTGGCTATCGGACAGCAGAAGCTGGAAACCTGAGGAGACACATAAGAACACATTCTGGAGAGAAGCCTTATAAATGTACTGTGTGTGACTATAGGGCAGCAGAGGCTGGAGATCTGAAGATACACATGAGAACCCATACTAGGGAAAAGCCTTATAAATGTACTATGTGTGACTATAGGGCAGCACGGGCTGCACATCTGAGGAATCATATGAGGAAATACTCACACACTTCCTTTGCATGTAAAGTTTGCTCATTTATAGGAATCAGTGAGGATAACCTTACACACCACATGAGGAAACACAATGAACCAAGTGTTCAGACGGTCACCCATCTACCCACAGTAGCAGACCCTGGGCACCTGAGGAAACACATGCAAACACATACTGGGGAAAAGCCCTATTATTGTACTGTGTGTGACTATAGGGCAGCACAGGCTGGAAACCTGAGGGTACACATGAGAACACATACTGGGGAAAAGCCACATAAATGTACTGCATATGACTATAAGGCAGCACAGGCTGGAGACCTGAGGATACACATGAGAACACATACTGGGGAAAAACCACATAAATGTACCGCGTGTGACTATAGGGCAGCACAGGCTACAGACCTGAGGAGACACGTGACAACACATACTGGGGAAAAGCCTTATAAATGTACTGTGTGTGACTATGGGACAGCACGGGCTACACGTCTGAGGGATCATATGAGGAAATACTCACACGTATCCTTTGCATGTAAAGTTTGCTCATTTATAGGAATCAGCGAGGATAACCTTACACACCACATGAGGAAACACAATGAACCAAGGTCACCCATAGATCTACCAGCAGTAGCAAAAGTGTGGGTTGGAGTCAGAAGGACCCTAGACTGAAGTGCCTCAAGTGGTGTTCATAGCCTGAAAGCATGTCTGTTGCCTTGTTGACATGATGTGGGAGCAATCTGGCCGACCATACTCCAAAATGATTAAACCATTTAGGTTTCAACAATAGAGTCACCAAATTAACAAATCACAGTATCAGAGGTGTCAACCTGTTACCATCCCAAAGCCTGCTGATTGAAGCAAAGCACTTCTATGGTGATCTAGCACTATGCTCCTCCAGAAATCTATTTAGAAAAGAGTCAATGGTATATTCTAGGGGTAATTTTTATGATCATAATTGAAGATCAGAAATCATGATATCTTGAGCCACAGTATAATATAAAGTTATTTTTTTTTTTTTTGAAAACATTTTATTCAGCATGTCAACAAAGAACCGTTCTCTCATTCGGGGTCGATAACATCATTTGTTTACAGCGTACCGTCTTCTCTTCATTGTGTGTATTTCTGAAAAAAGAGATTCATTTTGAGTTTTGAAAATACAAAATGTAATATATAGTTTTCTACCTCATTTCATGTTATTTTACAAGCATTCACGTGGATTTGATATTCATGGTGAAGTTATACATTTATTTGCTTAAGCTTCTGATGTCTGCATAGACTTTCCTCCATGCGTTTGAATATTCTTTGCTTTTTGTTAACATTTTGTTTTCATATAACATAGTTCTACTTTTTTTTTCTAACTAGTTTATCACGTGTTTAAACGCTTTAGTTATTTTTTCTGGCAAGCGATGAGTAGCTGAACTTTTCTGGCAAGCGATGAGTAGCTGAACAGCACTTAAGCTTGTAGATCATCTTTCCACATTGCCAGCCACCTGGTGTCTTGGGCCCGCATTCTCAGGCCTATGCGGGCCCTGGAAGCTAGAGAGTTTTTACTTGGTTTCTGCTGCAGTTTTTAAAAGCATTTATGGGGTTAAAACTAATATACTTTGGGTTGGCCCTGAATTGCCCAAAATCATTTTATTATACAAATCCTAACATATTTAATTGCTGAAATCGTAGTTGCTACACCAAGATCGTCATAAACATCGCCACTTCTGCAGTATAAAATTTATACAATGGTTCTTTACCATGCCATATTCTATGTGTATTTATGTTAAAACTGGGAACAATTTTATAGATTTAAATAATTATTTGTACTTTATAAAAGTTGTTCATTACACCAAAAATGTATTTCGAAATGTGATCCATGGATGAGTGAAACAAATTTCAGGCATGATTGATTTTCTAATAAAATACCCTGATACCCTGAAGAAGGAGTAATGTGAACTCCGAAACATTGGTATTGTATTGAATAAACCACCTCAAAGCACTATATTATCCTCCACTTGTCTTTGTTACAGTTTTGGTGTTTTTTATTATAACTTTGAACATTTCTAATAAAATCCCTAACTAAGCATATTAGTTCGGTGATGACCGGAGATGGGTAGGTTCGGAAACAGCTCACTACTGCGGCCGGAGTCATCCGGAAGCCTCCCTCTAGTGACCAAATTAGGCTCAGGCCAGGTTTACCTATGTACCCCACCAACAGAGGTCGTGGTGGTTTACCAATGCAGATTCTGAGAGATTGAAGTTCTATTTTTATTATTATGTGTATGTCATACTTTGTACTTATCATGAACCGTTTTACCTATGTGAATATCTGATATGGTCGGCAGTTGGATTGTGCCCCTAGAGTACAAACTGCGGTGTGTGACTGGTATAATAAAGCTTAACATAACCAGAGAGATTTATTGAATGAATACAATACACAAAACACTCAGACGTATACCTAATATTTATCAATTTTCACTCTAATTTAGCAGAATTTGATAGATATGTAGAACTGTAGATTGTACATTTTCTGAAAATCTGACCCATGTAGCATACAGAAGTGGGTACCCGGGTGGTGCCATACAAAAGATTAATTAATTCCACTACCAGAGGGTCTGACGCCTATTTCTACACTGACCATTTTGGGAATGTATCCCTTGTTACCATGATAACAGTTATATTGTAATTTCTTTTTTTATGTCGTTAAGGCCAATATAATATTTAATACATTACAAAAATACACTCTGTCCGTCATGGATGGGTCTCAGGCATTGCCTTAATATAATAAGAGAATAAACTGATTTTAGAGAGGTGACCACTAACTGGTGACCACTAACTGGTGACCACTAACGCCCCCCCCCCCCCCGATGTGCGCCGAGTGGGCAATAGGCCTATAGACCCCCTTGCTTAGCTACTTTTGTTTCAACATTTAAGACTTTGAAGACAACCAATCTATCTCAAAACCATTTACATGCAAATTCCTTATCGGACACAAATATAATCAGATAAGTCATTCTAAAATGATTACATTATTATCAAAATTTTAAATTTTAAACCAACACCTGTGCCATGTCCAATTCATGATAAACATAAACCAGCAGCAGAATATTGATAAATCCAGTCCTATAAGTCATAATATGAGTAACTCTTGTATAAATATATAACAGCAGCAGAATATTGATAAATCCAGTCCTATAAGTCAATATATGACTAACTCTTGTATAAATATATAACAGCAGCAGAATATTGATAAATCCAGTCCTATAAATCATAAAATGAGTAAAAATTTGGTAAGATTGGTTTGCTGTAAAAGCTAAGAATGCCACTTTAAATGGCAGCAGCATTTGCTGGTTCGAGACCTACATTATCTTTTGATAAGATAACACAAAACCCTTGACACCATTTGCTAGGTAGGTTAATCATTTGATAATCATTTGATAACTGTTGTCGTCTTTCTGCTGAACACAGTTAAGTATAATTGATATTTTCTGTGCTATTCACTAAACTCCACTCCACCATTTAGTGGTTTCCGACCTACATAATTTTTCGATAAGATAACATTCAAGAAACACTTGACACCATTTGCTCGCAAGGCTACTTGATAAGTTAAACTCTGTCCTTATACTATTGTTGTCTTTCTGCTGAACACAGTTAAGTATAATTGATATTTTCTGTGCTATTCACTAAACTCTGGCCAAAAGGAGGTTCATTAGATCCAGCCATGACGCACCACTCATCAACATTGAATTTTGAAAACCCCACAAAACCCACTAAAACGGAACCCGCCATCGACTGGGGGAAAGTACCTTCACCAGAAGAATGGCTGAAAACTCAGACTGCAAGCGAGTATTGGAAAGAATTCTTTGACAAAAATGGATTCCTTGTTGTACGAGATATCCTTGCTCCAGAGGAAGTGCAGCTGTACTCAGATCTTTATGACAGGATGTTGTCGGGTGACATTGACACGTCGTACCACCGACATGACCTTGGCAATCATGAAGAGAAGAAGACAGCTGTGGAAAACATCCTTCAGATCATGTGGCCAAGTGTGTACGTTGATCAACTATCACAGGGACCTCTTCATCAACGAGCTGGCCTGGTCTCTCGTCTAGTACTCGGTGATGACATGGCATTTGACTCTGATTTCCTGATCTCCAAGGCCCCCCACACTGATACACCAACCCCCTGGCATCAGGACCAGTCGTATTGGCCTGACATGGAGGATAAGCGAGCGGTGTCCTGCTGGTGTGCTCTGGATGATGTTGATGTGGATAATGGGTGCATGTGGTTTGTGCCAGGCAGCCACACGGTTGCCCTGCGTAAACACAGGCCTGTGGTTGAGGGCGTTCATGTACGTCAGTGTGATGGCAGTGAAGCAGAAGGCTATCCACAGCCACTAAAAGCTGGTTCAGTTACACTGCATCATGGTAAAACTATTCATTACACCCGTGGGAACTCAACAGACAGGGATAGGCGCGCTTTTGTTACTGTCTTCAGACCTCAGTCCATGCTCAATTTACATGAACAAAAGAGAGGGGTCGACCATGGTAAGGAAGTTGGTGTAGGCATTTGAAAATAACTCATTGAGCAGAGGAACTGACTGACCCTGGATGAATTAATCAGTAGGGGACTTGTATGTGTCACTGCACATGTCTATTACAGTGCATCCTGGGATGGATTCTGTTGAAATCTGACATACAAACATTTCTATCGAAAATTGCAAGCTTGTTTACACCAATATCATGTATAAATGATTTATGTTAACTGAATGCATGATGGGAAAGATGGGCACTTATGGGTGTTATGGAAACATGTATAGCACATGGGAATTGACATTAGACCATTGATAAATCGTCCATGCTGAATATGGCATGTTTTCTGTAGGTTCTATACTGTACCATTAGTCCCATAATTCCATGCGAATCAAGATTCAAAGTGGCGGCTATGCAAATCCCCTATTTGTGGGCGGAGGAAGCAAAAATAAACTGGTAACGTTGGTTATAACAAATTATATCCATAGGATCAGGATATTCTTCAAGGATAATGTGTTTCATTGATGCCCTTAGAGATATAAGAAAACATTTGAACGATAAAAGATTATATTGGCCTGGAAGGAAATTAAAAAAAAAGAATAATGCTATCAAGATAGATATGCCAAGATATTTCCAAATTGGGAAGCAGTATGGGCTTTTTGGGGGTAATGTAATAATGATACATCAATAAAACAATAAAGGGGACGCTGGAAACAGCTTATGGGGTTACAAAATGTGTTGATTGTATGTGATATCTTCTTTAGACTGTAATAGACCAGATTGCAGGAAAAATAAAGAATAAAATTAATCAATCAATTTGCAGTGGAACAAAACAAATGTATCCCAGTTACTATTATTCCATACAATCATCTCTAACTGTTACCACACAGCCAGAAGGTCTATGCAAGCAAGGAGTATTTTTCTAAAGTATTAGCCTCAGTTTCCTTCAATACAATGCAATATATAATAAATGAAAGGTTGAATAAGGATATATAGACGTATCAAGTGAAGCTGAGGAAGGTTTTTGTAACATGGATCTTGAACGAATTGAAAAGTATCACTATTGGGACATTTTTGCTCAATAAAAATCTGTCCAAAAGATTTGTTTGTGTTGTATGTATCCTTTAAGCGTCAAGTGTGGGACTACCTGCAACTTAGGTTTTTATCTAACTCAAAAAAATTAGAAACTGAATTACTTTCATCCAACTCAAATGTGATGCAATTCAAAAAGAGTCCCATGTCGGCAAAATCAATTTTGGAGTTAGCTATGGCATGGGTAAACACCATTAAAGAGCTTTCCACTGATATAGTACTAAATTTCAGCACGATTGGATATATTTTTACTTTTGCAGTGAGTATTCAAGCTACACGGTTACAATGTATCAAATATATCTATGCATTTCAAAGGTCATCTTATGGAGTATAATCAGGTACTTTATTAAAAAGTATCCACCCAAAAATATTAATAACTTTTTTTTTCAAAAATAAAGATATCAAACTTAAAATATAGAAACCCTATTTAGATGTCCTATTGTTCACTACCATTACCATTAGAATCGGCTATTCATGGTTTCCCAGATAGATCCCAACCACATTTTGAATATTCTATATAATATATAGCTTCAGACACTCAACCTATTTTTTATCTCTTGTGATGTTTACTCGCCTTTCGCTTTTAATGCTGGACACCCAAAATCAATCACTCTCTGACAATACGCCGGTTTATCGGTTTATCTGTTTGAAAAGACCCCATGTTATCACTTGAAAAACAGACTAAATTTAAATAAATTGAACTACATTCAGAGGCTTATTTGTGTTCTATTCATCAACAATTCAATTAATTTCATCAAGAATTCTTTTATGTTAATCGGTGTCTGATCAAACAGTAATCCGGATTAGTCAGGTCTTCAGCCGAGTGCCTTGAATTTTGATTTTACATTATGTTCGTTTCCAACTTTAACAACAAGAATAGGAGAAAATAGAAAATAAATTATAATTTTTACAACAGTAGATAATTAAGATGTTATCTGATGATGTTATGTGATGAATTTAACAGACAATGAGAAATGTACTGTACTGATCAACTTGAATAATTTAATCTTTATATATTATATATAAATGATACATGATGAGAAGTTATAAACCATTCCATAGACTTTGGTTGTTGTTAGAGGTGGCAAGATTTAAATGTTGATTAACTAGGGGGTTATTGGAACCCATACATCATAATTCAACGTATTTTTACATAGGTAGAGATATTAAGATACAAATATCGTGACAAAAACAAAAAACCACCACTTCATAAAGTAAATTAACAAAATTGCTAGATAGAGGTTTACTAGGAAGAAGATTACCAAGATGATCAGATCTAGTCGGAAATTTGTTCCGCTAGGACATTATGAAATTAGGAAGATAGGATGTAGTGGATAACTAAAGGGATCCATGTTAAACTAAATAGAGCTGAGACCGTTATTGCAGGCTCGAGATTATGTATTAACTATATTAACAGAACTAGTGAAAATAATTATACAGTCTAATATCATAAAGTGACTAAAAGTCAAATTGTCAAGATGTCATAGAGTTGATTGAATATGTTTTGTACTTGGCGAATGAGAATTCTTGGTTTTCTTTTAGATGATCTACTCAATTTCAAGTTGCATGCTTTAAAACTCATTACTTCAAAGATCAGGTTGCTTTATAAGTCTAAAACTGTGTGCTTTATAAATCTAAAACTGTAGATTGTGCACTTTCTGAAAATCTGACCCATAGAGAGTATTCAATGAATGGATGAATTGAAGAGTGCTGTATATTCCATAACCGTTGTAGAGTACTAAAATAGGGTCAGATTTTCAGAAAATGCACATATCAGAAAATCAGAAAATCTCAACTATTTTAAAGGTGGTTTAACTTAACCTGTTAAATGGGAACCTATATGGTTGCACAGTTTTTGCATGCACGAGAGCGTTAGAATAGTAGGAGCCGCAAGGGCAGGTACCTTGAATAAAGTATGTTTCCAACAAAAACATTTGTTTAACTTATATGAATGGTAATGGATCATGGAGGGAAACTAAAGCAGAAATTGGAGGGGCCACTCATAGGTCATGGGTCAGATTTTCAGAAAATGTACAATTCAACTTCGCCAATCTTATCAAATAACGCAAATATCAGACGAAATTTAGGTTCAAAATACAGTTCAACCTAACCAAACACAATGCTAGAATCAATGCAATGCCAAATATACTCGATCTTACCTACCATTGACCAAATTGCAGCCTAATTTAGCAAAATTTACTCAATGTGTACAGCTGTCAATTGTACATTTTCTGAAAATCAGTCACACCTGGTTGTCTGCCAAGCTCTTCGTCTAAAAACAGGAATGGTGTCACTCCATCTATTATTGTCACCGGGCCCTCAGTTGAGAGGTGCGGGAACTATGGAACTCTCTACCAAGGGATTTGTCACCAGGTCCTCTTTTATCATATCAAATCTTAATGATTGATAGGGCAATTATCACCATGTCCCCCCTCGCACTCAACTTACTCTCATCCATCCTGTGCACTCATTCCCCACACATCTCTCTCTTCCTCACAGTATACGGGTCAGATTTTCTGGAAATGCAAAATCTACAGTTCTACACATCTATCAAATTCTAAATTAGAGTGAAAATTTATAAATACTAGGTATATCTGAATATATTCGCACACTCTCCCTCACAGTATACCTTGGATTGGGATTTGGAAAACATTTTTATTGATCAAGGATGACTGTTGAAGAAGAGTCTCCAGCGGACGGGAGGTTTTCGGTCTCTCATTTTTACAAATGTGGTATAGGCAAGAAACAGTACCAACTCACTCATAGACTGCTAGTTAGCTTCTTGCAATAGTTTACGGTTCAGTTAATAAAGAATCCTTGTTGACTTCGTACCGAAACTAAATAGGGATAAGATAAGGAATGGATCTAGTGAAAATTCTAGTGAAGATTTCAATGTTATAAATGTAAATGTAACCATTGTTGATGTACTATAAGTGTATTTGTAACCGAGTAACTGTTACGTTCTATTTGCTGTCAGTAGTAAATTAGGGCTAGATGGAAGAACTATTCGTAGTGTTGCATGTCCTATTCTTGTAATCTGATGCCAATACTTGAATAAGAATTCTATATACATATGGGTCAGATTTCCAGAAAATGTACAATTGGCAGCTGTACACATTTAGTAAATTCTCCTAAATTAGGCTGCAATTTGGTCAATACTTGGTAAATTCGAGTATATTCGGCATATATTCTGTTTGGTTAGGTTAAACTGTATTTTGAACTTTATTTTCATGTGAAATTTGGGCTATTTGAGAGGATTGGTGAAGGTGTATTGTACATTTTCTGAAAATCTGACCCATATAAGCTTACCTATCATATATCATTTGCTCTATGTATATCAGGATTGACTTAAAATAATATCTGTGAGTGTTGTATTGTTAATTCCTTAATACACATCTTTGAAGACAGTAACATTTACCAGAGAGCGAAAGCCCATCAAGTATTGTAGTCAGTGAGTTGAAGGGTCAGATTTTCAGAAAATGTACAATTGGCAGCTGTACACATTTAGTAAATTCTGCTAAATTAGGCTGCAATTTGGTCAATACTGGGTAAATTCGAGTATATTCGGCATTGCATTGATTCTAGCAATCTATTTGGTTAGGCTGAACTGATTTTTTGGATTTATTTTTGTCTGAAAGGATTGGTGAAGTTGATACGTATATTTTCTGGCGACTTCAACAAGAAGGAGGAGGATGATGCTCTATGAATGAGTTTGATTTGGGATACACTTGGTAAATGATCGATTTGAACAAACCTCTAAATTAATTTTTGTCAGGGACCAGTGAGGAGAACAGGTTGGTACAGGTTGCTTGTGCATCCCTCCCCTCAGTCCTTTGTTGATACCAGTTTTCTTGTTTTACAAAAGCACATTTTTATTAACAATTATGCACTTCCCCCCACCCCGACCCCCACCCCCACTGTCCTTTTGTCCTGAATTGGTTCAAAGCACTTGACACATCGACGAATTTTAATTAATGTAAAACAGTGTGTAAAATTCACCTAATTCACCAATGCAGAACCTTCACAAGTTTACCAGCTGATATTCATTGCACAACATGTCCTTGAATAGACGCAAAATTTGCCAAATATATATGAATATATTACAAAAGACTATGGGCAATAATAGGTTATAACTCTATGTGTTAGATTCATAATCTAAATATGCAACAGACTAAGCGAAAAAAAAATAGATTCATAATCTAAGAGGTGCTTCGCCACCATGAAGGATTTTCTTCCATTGCCAAAATAAAAATGAAGAATCTTAAAAAATTGTCTTGTTTCACAACAGATGATGGATGAAATTGAACAAAACTGTATTTGATTGAGACACAGAAATTATATAATAATATTATAATATTATAATTAGTCATTGAATGTGAAAATGTCATTTGATTACATTTTGGCGCCATTCCTGGGCCAACTGAAAAAACCCTACCACAGGAATTGTAAACCAAGGTAACATAAAATATAAAAAAAAAAATATTATATCCTTGCAAGGATGGAAATGGGTAGGTATAGAAATGAGCCTAATAAGTGTAACAGCTAGTCCCCCTCCCCTCCCCCATTTCCCACCCTAGAACATTGTAGAATTTGATTGGATGGTTAGTGGTCCCAGAGGAGGGTTCAAGATCACAAGTTCCCTTATAAAGGCAGACCAGTTCCTATCACAGCAAAATCATCAATACTGAGACAATAGAAAGGCTGATCCAGATTGAAGAACAGAGACAGAGACAAGATGAAGCTGTACCTTGTGGTTATTCTAGCTGTAAGCCTACTGGTCCTACAGGGTGCCACTGCAGAAACAAAAGGTAAGTTTGTTCACATTATTGACTTAAAATCATTAATTCACTGATATTAGAAAGACTCTCTATGGTATTTGCTGGAAGAGACAATGTTGGCATGTATTAACAACACCCTGTCTTTCTCATCTAACTTATACTTATACTCTAACTTATATTTAATGTTTTTCCACATTTCTCACCTAACTTATACTTATATTCTAACTTATATTTAATGTTTCTCCACATTTCCACCTAACTTATACTTATATTCTAACGTATATTTAATGTTTCTCCACATTTCTCACCTAACTTATTTATACTTAGTAGTAGTATAGTAGAGAGTAGCTATATGTTAGTAATACTGTCACAAAGACAAGGAAAGAAGATAGGCATGGGCTCTATGGGTCAGATTTACAGAAAACCTACAATCGTCAGCTTTACAAATTTGGTATCTTCTGCTAAAGTAGACTGGAATATTTAAAATGCTATGCACATCCAAGTATTCTTGGCATTGTGTTGATTAAAAATATCTCTTTCTTTGTATTAAACTGCACTTTGAACGTAATTTTTCTCTTAGATTGGGATATTTGGGAGGATTGGGGAAGGTGAATTGTACATTTTCTGAAAATCTGACCCTTATCTGAGCACACTACAATAATTTCATCATTGTACTATCATGAAGGCAAATAACATCCATGGATCACAAACTAAACAATTTCTACACTTTGTTGCCTTAAATGCCTACACCTGTTATGTTTATCTTATTTTTTTTATATCATAACCTGTTCTATTTTGTTCTGTTCTCAAAACCTGCTTGTACCTCTATCCGTCCATAAGTAAAAACAGAACCACAACACTCCACCATAATGAGTCTGAGTGGCAAGTGAAATCTAATGTAAATTGTATTCAAATATCACAAACAAATAATAACTCTAACAATAATAAATAACACTCGACATTATAATGTCTGAGTGGCACAGTGAGTATTTATATTTATTTATGCATTTTTTATTTATCTTTTAAAGACTTAGACTTAGAAGTCTAAGAAAACTACAATTGTACATAGAAAAGGCTTGGTCCGAAAGACCCAACCCTGGAAAGGGGAGTCGGTAACCAAGTGAAAATAAAATCTTTAAAAAAAAACAACATTCACTTTGTTGAGACCCCAAGAACTCTTTTCAGAACAGCAGCAGATGGTTGATAAATTCAGTCCTATAAGTCATAATATTAGTACATTTGGCACGATTTTGTTGGTCATAATTGCTGAGAATACAGCTTTAACATAAATAGTCATATGACCTTTAGTTGGGTTTAACAATAATAAGGCAGAGAATAGGAAACTTCCTTCTTCAATTGGAATCAGGTGTGAATACTGCTATAATGTTCACTTTATTGCCGTGTAACCCCAGAAATCACCAGAAAATGTACAATTGCCATCTCTACACAATTATTAAATTCTGCTAAATTAGGCTGCAAAATGGTCAATACTAGTTATATTTCTGAGTATATTTAGTATAGGTTGAATCAAACAACCATTTTGGTTATGCTGAACTGTATTTTGAACCTCATATTTGTTTTAAATCTGAGTAATATGAGATGATTGTTGGAGGCAAATTGTACATTTTCTGGCGATTTCATCCACATACACCATTCTCAGATTGAGCTGGACATCTACAATTTCGATATCATAAGAAAAACACATGTATTATTAATTATATACAAAATTATATGTAGAACGACAGGTATGTAAAACCAACACCCAGCATTCATGTCGTTTTCATGACAATACTACAGTGGTTTTCTTTAAATCATTACACAATATAATCAACATCCCTTATCGGTCAATTAGACATTCGTCAATGAAATTGCATGAGTGTATTTTGGACAAGCATTATTATATATTTCTCAACTTCCTACCCGATATAGACCAGAAGTAGGAATGTCAGTAATTTAATGAATGACTAGCCCACTCATGGGCCACCATAATAATGGATTCTATAGGCATCCCTAAGTCTAGACGGCCGGCATCCAATTCGCCTATGTTTACATAGCGTAGCTATACCATAGAACATTTCGAATGATGCCCGTAAATCGGGTCTCTCGTATAATACTAGGGCCCGTCAAGGGGATTTGTGTTTTCCGATGTATATTCCCCGTAAAACTACGCTATTATCACTCTCTATCGATATCAGTGATACCACTCTACAAGTTGGACTGAAGGAATAGTTTCATATGGCCATATTTAAAAAAGAAACAAAAAATATGGTTACCGATTTCCGTCCCGTTTCTAGGGGGCTCACGAACATTGCCAAATAAGTACCAATTAACACTCTACCGTTGGTCAGTCTCAGCGCTGACCAACGCTTCTCAACACAACAATCAACAGTTTTGTGTGGGAGGGGGGGGCGGAGGGGGGAGGTCCAATAGACTATAGAGAGAGGTTGACGGTCTCACAAGCAGCTAATTTATCACAGTAAAATGTATATTCTGGGGCGATTTCCTTCTGGATCATCAGAAAATGAACAATCAGCTGCTCTGTACACTCTAGATCTTGTACATCCAGTTAAATTCAACTAAGACCCTGCCCACACATAGCCAATTTGCCTCCCGATTTGGGTCTCCTGGTGAATCCTATGATCTCATTTCAAATCCTGGTTTATGTTTTTGAATAACATAAACCAGGAAATGAAATCCTAGGATTCATCGGAAGACCCAAATCGGGAGGCAATCGGGGGGAAAATTGGCTATGTGTGGGCAGGGTCTGAGACATTTCTTGATTCTCGTGGCTATTGCTGATAGGTAAAAAGAGTACAATGAGTTTGTTTTAAAGCTGCCAATTGTACATTTTCTGAAAATCTGACCCAAGTGTGTTTGTGCTACCTGGGTCCCCACATGCTACGGTATTCATTGCAATAGATTACTGCTTAATATTATTAGTCCAGATATGCATGTTACTAATTTGGAATATTAATGATGATAATAATTAATGCTAATTAATAATCATTAAGTAATTAGACCTTGATATGTCATACTTACATCACATGATAACAATACTAGCTGTATATTTGAGTATATTTGGTATTGCATGGATTTAAATTTGTTAAATTTAAATCTGTGTGGTTATGTTGACCGGTACTTTGAATCTCAATCTTGTCTTTGATTTGGGTTATTTAAGTGCATTGTTGCAGGCAGTCATTTAATCAGTCACATTATATCTTATTGACTACTGGACCCATAACTTAAATTTATAGAATATTTAATTGCTACAACTGTACTCAGGCCCCAAAGTAATGCTAGTTTGCTTTTCTAGGCGTGCAAGATGTGAGAGAACTTCTGGAAATTGCCAGGAATCTCGGGAGTGGTAAGTACATATTTATTCACTGATTTACTCACTTTCTGTGTGTAGGTTTAGTAAAGACATGTATTCAATATTAATATTATTCAATGGAAAGTCATTTCATTTACAAGTTTGTTGCAGGCACATGTCATGGTAGCCTAGAGTGGTACCTGAAATAAGAAAATATAATTTAAAACCTAAATTCATCAGAGAATTAATGCATGTATCAAGAAAATATGATGTTTACAATTAATCAAAATCAAATCATATTTGCTTGTGTTGACGCCATTTTGTATAGTAGTACAATGAACAAAATGTCAACAAAAGCTCTAAAGAGAAAACAACTTCAAAACAATGCAAATTTTTAAAGCATGACAGAATTTCTAGGTAGAGATGTGAGGGAGTTCAAGGAATACCTCAGGAACGCCATTGGTAGTAAGTACAGTTTATTTTATTACCCAGAGTCCAAACAAAAAAAATGTAGACATTTTTATTCATTTAATAAATCTTGATTGAACTTATATTTGTAGACGAAAGCATTAAAGAAGCACAGGAAACAATTTATTGCAATCATCTCTCTTATTTTCATCCATTTTATAAAAAGTAACAAAACCTATCAATGGTTTGGGAGGGAAATGTCTTTCATTCCCCCAAGTATTCCATAGATTGTTGTTGGGTGTAAAATGCATATAATGTTGATTTGTCACACTAAGGATGAGCATTTGTACCTTGTCACCAGAATCTCATGTTGATTCGTCACTCTAAGAAAGGGTCTATGTCGTTTGTCGATCATAAGAAATGGCTCTGTCAGTTTGTTGATTTTAGGCACCAGGAGCCCTACAACAACTCATTTACAAATAAGGAATATTATTATTATTATTATTAATATGTCAACATGGAAGGTGTGTCAACATGGAAGGTGATATAGGGCCAATATAGTGCTGTGCTAAATGCTATGCCTCTTTCCATGGCTTAGCATCAACAATATCATTAATTTGTTATTTGTATATAAAATATTACTATGGAACTTAATTGATAATTAATAGGTAAATATTATTCATGACTCATAACTCATAACTTCTTTCTTAAACTGAGAATAGTATGATTACATGTGATGTTTAAAGAAATAAACAATTATGTTCTTTGTTTTGCAGACTGGGAGGCAGGCTCGTACAAAAAGAGAAGAGGAGGAGACAGTAATATGGAATTCTCACATAATAATTTTGTTTTGTTTGTTTTGTTATTTTATTGCTAGCATTTCATTTTACAGACAATAGTTCTCAGCGTATCAAGTGAAAAAAAATATGTAGCTTGAAAAATATACTGCAAAACTAACATTGAAATACCTACAGTTAATTCATCAGTTATTGTGAACCATCAGTGATTGTAAACCAATTTAAACTATTTTGTCTAATTATTTTATTTCCAGTTGTTTAGCTCTAAAAGTCAGTAGTACCATTTAAACCATGCCCTGATAATGCAGTGATAAACAAGTACCAATTTGTTGGTTTCAGGCGGATGGCTAGATGAAACTCATTATGATCATGATGATGAATGAGGTAATATGGACTTGAAATGTTGGGTGTTGCGTCCAATAGTGGTAATCTGTGCAATATATGTAATATAAGAGACTTTTCCTCTTTTTGAGCAGATATTACGCATACCGTAAATAATATACTAAGACACCTTTTCCTATTACCCGTTGCATAGACTATTTCTCCATTACTGAAATCTTTTCTCCCAGTGCAACCACCAGGAAGCGATTACAAGGGTCTAAATTACTATTACCATTCCCCATTCCCCATCCCTATATTTCTGCGATATAAATGGTATAAGTGTTATTTTGGAATATTTCTTTGTTATAATAGCTTAGAATGCAGTTTTAGTAGAATAGAAACTGAAGATTATTGGTCCTCTCTATACTGAGATTATGATGAAAAACACTTTTTAAAGTTCATATATTGTTACAAATTGACTTTAGTTAAATGCAATTATAGTTATAATTATAGATATATATCCTCTCTTCTATAACAATATAGCCTCTTTTCTATTTAAAATATAGCCTTTATATAACTACATGTAAGGCCAATATTATTAATTGAATACATTACTGAAAAAAATGGTTATTCATCATGGATAATTTAGACCTGATTGTTGTGATATTCCAATAATCATACATAGATGTAATAGTAATAAATTCAAATGGAGAAAGGAAACTTCCAACTATTGCTGCTTCCAAAGTTTTCTTGTTTTTTATTGTAAGACGGCAGATCTTAGATGTTGTGCTGTTTATTTAGGCTTCATCAGGGATCAAATTATAGTAATAATGATAAAAACATTTTCCCTTTGCATAGGTCACGTGATCTTCTCTTTGAGGCGGAGTCAAGCATATCACATGACTGATGGCAGACTTCACCACTATCCATCCACTGAAGCTTTCCATCATTTATTACTTTAACATGGCAGTTATACAACATCTAGGAAATACCATTTCCGCTCACTTGAACACCACTTCCAGTTTGTGCCTAGAGGTTGGAGAGGGAGCAAGCATTCAACCATTTGTCTGCATTGAGTTCATAATGCTGCTAATAAATATATTTGTACACATAGATAAGTGAAAACATGTAATTCTGACCTATAGGGAAGTTGATTACGACCTTGTTGTCATACAATTAACAATCAAATGAGTCCTGACTGCTGACACCACCAGAAGCAAAACAAAGAGAAAAATAAACTTGACAAAATGAATATATGAGTTGTGTGGATATTTTCATTAGTTGACATTTTGCTATGGGGCTGCAGTGCATTTGCATATCCTCTTCTTCATATTGCCTCCACCATCTGTGTGTTGTTTCATGTTTCATACATATATATATCATGCCAATATAGTCAACATAGAAACATTCTTAAACAAGACATAAATGAGTATCAGGACTAATAGGATAATGGGAAATGAATATAAGTAACTCCATGGATCAGATCGTCAGAAAACATATAACTGGCAGCTCTACACATTTAGAAAATTCCTGCAGCTATATTACATTGAAAACATTATCATGTATATATATCTGAATATATTTGGTATTTGCAATGCATTTGCCTGTTCTCTTCATATTGCCTCCCCCATCTGTGTGTTGTTTCATGTTTCATACATATATATCATGCCAATATATTCAACAAAGAAACGTTCTTAAACAAGCCATAAATCAGTATCTAGTCTAATAGGATAATGGGAAATGACTATGAATAACTCCATGGATCAGATCAACAGAAAACATACAACTGGTAGCTCTACACATTTATCCTGCAGCTATATTACATTGAATACATATCATGTATATATCTGAATATATTTGGTATTGCTTGATTCAAATCATCTTGTTTGAATATATTGAATATATTGCTTTGGATCAAACCATCCTATTTTCTGACGTCCTGACCCTCATGGTTCACAGGTTCCAAGTATTCTTCCTACAATGTCATCCACAAACTCCGATCATTATACATTATAAGAAGCTATCCAATCATCAATATCTATATGTAAGAGAAAAACTAGATTTGATTGATAACCTGAAAAGAGGAGCAAATATTGTCTTCTTGGTAATTTAATGAATATAAATAACAACATAAGCACCAAATGCCTTTTTTCAAAGGACCAAACAAATTTATTTATTATGTTGCTACAGTTATTTTGATGCTGAAATTTGAATTAGAAAAAGCCAAAAGAAAAGTGCGCTTTAAAGTGATCAGTGAAAACACTGCAGCGAAGCATATTGGCAAGCCACCGAAATATACATGTAGACTTTTATAAAGCACTGCATCAAAAATAACAGAGCACTACTCACTACAATTCTGGTCAAATGACTTTTGGATGGGTTTGAAAAGAATGGAACAAAAATATATCAACGAAGTTACAAGATCACTATGAGGACAATTCTATTTAATACCTAATATAATTTATTTCACTTTTGTACGATTTCAACAAATAATTTAACAATATTATAATCCACTGTTATGTAAGAACATTTACCATTTAATTTTTAAGAGCCACCTGGAAGATCGGCAGTGTTGAAGGCTGTGTCCTTTTCTTGTATATATATATCGTGAATAAAAATTGTATAATAATAATTTGCTAAGATCTCAATAATCTCAATAGATTTGCTAAAAAAGTGATAACTAAAGAAGTTATTCGAAAAACTAAATCCGTTTTATACCCAAACTAGAAAGCCTGCTAATTATTAACTGATCAAAATTCATTTTGATGACGAAAATATCAATGAAACTGTTTCCCTATAAGTTTCAAAATTCCAATTTGGCGTCGCTTGTCTGAAATGAAGTGTTTGCAATTTGAGAACTAGGTTTCTTGACTACTCTGAATAGGACGTCAAAAGCTATGTTCTCAAGTCACAACCTATTTATAATGAAAAATATTTACTAGGAAAGTGTTTGAACCCTTACATAGAAGCCCTTTCTTTCATTGTGTATACCCACTCTTTCCAGCCTCAGCGCTTGCCAGCATATGAATACCAAAACAAAACATAATTGGAACTACTTTTACAGCTTCTACTTCCGTGGCCTACATTTATAGATATGCACAACAGTTCCCGAAGTAAACCATTCAAATAGTCAAAGATATTTTTCAGATCTTTCTCAGTGAAATCTTTGTATAGTACAATCTCCATGTTCTATTCTTGGTTGTTGATGAAGATTAATCCAATGACAAATGATTTAAATAAGGTAAAATCCGGGGTTAAAGTAAGTTCCAGTAAAGGAAGTATACTCATTTTGGTATCAGATGCTGAGAGCTCACTTCCCCATGCACTAACGTTAGACATATTTGGTCGGTCCGAACTGATTTAAGCTTTCAAAAGAATAATTATAACATTTACAGCCAGAATGAAAGCAATTTCAATACAGGCACTGGGAAGCTTTCAAATTGGGTGATTCAGCCATCCTATCAACAATTATGTGAAAAGATTATATCCTTTTAATTTAGCTGATCTGACTCAGACTGGGGAGTTGGCATATTTGGTTAGTGCAAAACTAGTATTGACTAAATTGCAGCTTAATTTCCTGAAAGTCTGACCCATATAAAAAAAAAAGTAAAATAACAGCAACTTTTAATTCATCTTCAAATGCATAAAAAAAAACATAGATTCATGGTTTCCCAGATCTCAACTACATTTGAATATTCTTATTTCTTAGATCCAAGCCTCAGACTATCAACCTTTTTTTTCTCTTTTGTGATGTTTACTCACCATTTTTCATTTTTTTTTAATGCTTGACACAAAAATCAATCACTCTCAGACAATATGTTTGTTTATCTGTTTGGAAAAACTCAATGTTATTGATTGAAATTTTCAATTTCTAAAGTGTTTTTGTTGGAAACCAGATTAAATTTAAATAAATTGAACTAGATTTGGAGTCTTATTTTGTTATTCATCAGCAATCTAAAGACACTTGCTACATCCTAGTTTCAGGTCATCAGTTCCAGGTTTCATAGACACTTGACTCATACACTAATGGAATTGGGTTATTGGGTCAGAAAATGTACAAAAGGCAGCACTGCACATTCTGATAAATTCTGATAAATTTGACTAATACATGATAAATACTAAGTATATCTCATCATATCTGGTATCAAGTTGAATAAAAAGAATGGATTTGGTTTCGTTGAACAGTATTTTGATCTCCCTTTTTGAAACTTTGGGTTATTTGAGATGTTTGGTGAAGGCAAATTGTACATTTTCTGATGACCTTATCAATTCACAAAAGAATGAAAGTCCATTATGTATGCATGTCAGTGAATAGGGGGAGGATGAAGCTCTATAAATGTGGTTAGTTTGGGATACATGTTGTAATAGTGGATTCACGTAATTTTTGTCAGGGACCAGTGAGGAAAACAGGTTGTTACAAGTTGTCTGTGCATCCCTCCCCTGCGCCCTTTGTTGATACCAGTTCCTGTGTTCTAGATGGGTCACATTTTCAAAAAATGCACAATCTACAGTTCTACACGTCTATCAAATTCTGCTAAATTAGAGTGGAAATTGATAGGTATATCTGAGTATATTCTGTTTTGTATTCATTCAATAAATCTATCTGGTTATGTTGAACAGTATTTTGAACCTTTTTTTCATCTGAAATTTGGGTTATTAGAGATGATTGGTGAAGGTCAATTGTATGTTTTCTGAAGATCTTCCCCACAAGAACACATTTTAACTATTATGCGCTATCCCTACCCTACACCCCCACCCACCCCACCCCACCACATCTATGGTAAGACTTGGTTAATATCACAATGAATTTTTACAAATGTTAGACAGATCATAAGGTTCACCTAATTTACAAATTCAGAATCATTACAAATTATCAACCTGTTGTCCATTGCATAACATTTCCTTAAATTGACTCCAAATCCAGAAATTGATTACAAAACATTATGTGCCAACCCATGTGTTATAACTTTTTTTCCCTTTCTGATTTTGCATTTTTTAAGACTTGCTTGTTGGAAAGGTAAATATTAAGTTTATATCAATGTTTGGTATCATGCTAGATTCATAATGTAAGAGGTGCTTTGGCACCATGAAGAATTTTTGTTTATTGCCAAAATCAAAACGACCTCCAAACTTAATGTCTTTAGAACCTTACTCTAGAATAAATACCAATTTATACCATTAAACATTTCTGAGTCATTAATTTCCTTTCAGGGTGGGTGGGTGGGGTTATGGAAATGAACCTATATACTTGCTGGTGCCTACCCTCCCTCACCCTAATCCCTACAACTTCCCCCTCCCCTCTCCTTCACCTTCCCCTTGAAATGTTAAACCAATTGCTTTGGGGTGGGGAGGGAGTAGAAAAAATGTAGAATTTGATTGGATGGTTAGTGGTCCCAGAGGAGGGTTCAAGATCACAAGTTCCCTTATAAAGGCAGACGAGTTCCTATACCAGCATAATCACCAATACTGAGACAACAGAAAGACTGATCCAGATTGAAGAACTGAGACAGAGACAAGATGAAGCTGTACCTTGTGGTTATTCTGGCTGTTAGCCTACTGGTCCTACAGGCGGCCATTGCAGAAACAAAAAGTAAGTTTGGCTGCTTAAAGCTTCCAGTTTCAACTTAACAAAGTTTACATTCTTGACTTATTGGTCATCAATTCACTGATACTGATACTGAAGACTCTTTACAGGGTTTGCTGGAACAGACAATGTTGTGTTTAATGACAAACTGTCATTCTCACCCACATCTCTTATAATTACCTTATGACTTGGTAATTTAACTTTAATTTTGAGACGTTTTATATTTTTATAGTGTTGGGTATTTAGTAATAATGTAACAAAAACAATGAAATAAGGTAGGCACGGTGTGGTAGACCTCTGTTTGAGACAACCCCAACTTTTTTCTCAATGTGTCATCACATAGGCAAATATAGAATTCTCTAATCTAATTTAATATAACATTGATCACAAACTAGATTGCTTCTACTTTTTGTCTTGTACTGTTAAATTCATCTAAAAGTCATTTGACCAACGGTTTGGAAGGTTTTGTACTTGTTTTTGCTTCAGGGCTTCATAAAAGTCCACATTCATTTTGTTGGGACCCGATGAAATTGTTTCCTTTGGCTGCTTCACTTCTTTCTCTCACCGGCGGTCATTATCTGTTGGTTGATTCCACATTAGATCTTTATTCAAACATATAACAGCAACAGCATGTTGATAAATTCAGTACTATTAATTATAATATAAGTCAGATTTGTCATAATTTGTCATAGATTAAGTCATAATAGCTGAGAATGTAGCTTTAACATAAATAGTCATATGATGTTCAGTTGGGCTTTGACACAGAGAATAGGAAACTTCGTTCTACAATCAGAATTAAGTGTGAATACTGCTTTGAGGATGATCACGGGTATTTCTCAGTTACCAAAAACGCCGGAGATTTTACGACATTGACCATGTTCATATGTATTAATTTTTTGATCATTTTTTAGGTTAGTGATGTTCAGTTATTGAAAAGAAACACTTCTGAAGATTGAACAGATTAGTATATGTTTTTTTCCTTGTTTGTTATTGTTTTACGACACCGTAAGCCACCTTGTTTACATCGAGATTCTAAGCTATTCTACTGAGCGTTTTTATGAAAAACGGCCGTTTTTTTTTAAAGAAAAAAAGTTTAGCTAATGGGTGAAGGCTTCTGACATACAGGGGCAAAAGTATAATGGAAAATGGTAAGCTGACATCAGTTTTGAATGATAATGCCCTCCTGTCAATCCAGGCGGAGGTGATCTGTCAGTCACTCTCACCCACTGCACTGTCAAGTTTGGGGGCCTGCAGCTCCTAAGGTAATCTAGAAACCCCAATTTTCTTGTTATTTTCAGAAAATATATTTCTTAAACTATGATATACTAAAGAATCAGCCAACTGTATTTACAATTTATGGTTTAAAATGGATAAAATATTTTAAAAACGCCCTTTTCTCCATAGACGGCCATGTTAAATTAATTAAATAACTTTTTATTTTCAAACGGAAATAGCAAAAAATCTAGTTTGGGAACTCCCTTAAAAACATTATATTTGAAATCAGCATGATTTGGAGTACAAACTGTGAAAAAATCAGGCTGATACATTTACTTTGGGAAATACCCTTGATCATCCTTAAGTTCATTTTCACTTTATTGCTGCATAACCATAAGCTTATTGAGGCATGTTCCTGGAGTTTTATTTTGAATAACATTTAGTGGTCAGAAGGATTTTGGAGTAGATTGAAGTTCTAAAAGTCTTGTGTTTAGTGGTTTGATTAATGATAATTAACAAAATTACTTAACATGATGTAACAATACTAGCTGTATATTTGGTTATATTTGTTATTGGGTTGATTTAAATCTTTTAAATTTAAAGTTTGGTTATGTTGACTGGTATTTTGAATGTCACTTTCATCTTAAATTTGGGTTATTAGAGAGCATTGGTACAGGCAGTAATTTGATTTTATTGACTACTAGGCAGAGAATTTTAATTGTTACAAATGTGCTCAGGCCCCATAGTAATAGTTGTTTGGTTTTCTAGGCATGCAAGATGTGAGAGAAGATCGCCAAATTAAATTCCTGGAAATGGCCAGGAATCTTGAGGGTGGTAAGTACATGCTTGTGTTGATGTCATTTTTTATAGTAGTACAATGAACAAAATGAACAAAAACAAAAACCAGGCTAACAAAAAGACCAAAGAGGAAACAACTTTCAAAATAATATAATGAAAAAATGGGTAGAGATCACTTATATTCCAAAACCAACTAGTTCTTCACATTTTCAGCTCTTAATTTCTAAGCATGACAGAATTATTTTTCTTTCTAGGTAAAGATGTGAGGGAATTCAAGGAATACCTCAGGCAGATTGTTGATGGCAAGTATAATTTATTTTATTACATAGAGTTTACATCAACAAATATTGACATTCAAGATCTGAATTCTTTAGGCAGATATGGAGCTAAAGCTGTTAAAATATCAACATAGAAAGTGATATAGCTGCAATATAGTGTTATATTTATTTCTGTGACTTAGCATCAACAATATTATCTTGTCATTAATTGATTATTTGTATATAGGATACTCAAGACTTCTCACTACTATGTAACTTTTATTGGTAAATATTATTCATAACTCATGGGATAATAATTAATATGATATTGTATATTTCTACCTTAAACTGAAAATTGCATGATTACAAATGATGTTTAAGGAAATAAACAAATCAAATCAAGTCAAGTCTAAGTTGACAATTGCAGGGATGATGTATGTTCTATACCCACCAACAGTTTCTCTAAGGAAGATATCACACTCAGCAACAACCTAAATTTGGTGGTTGATTTTCAATAGGTTGGGTCATTTTTTTTATCTGACACCCACGCTCACAACAGGGGAATAGGGGATTTGCCTACTGTGCATGTCTGTTACAGTATATCCTGGGATGGATTCTGATGAAATCTAACATACAAATTTTGGGCAACATTTTTATTGAAAATTGAAGAATATTTTCATAATATCAGAACTTGTATAAATGATTCATGAAAACCAAATGCATGATGGTAAAGATGGGGACTAGTGTTATGTAAATATATATAACACTGATAACACATAGATATTGACATTGTAGCATTGAAGCATAATTCCATGTGAGTCCAGATTCAAAATGGCGGCTATGCAAATTCCCTATTTGTGGCACCTCCATTATATACTGCTGTAACAAGTTATCATGTTCTTTGTTTTGCAGACTGGGTACCGTTATACCCTGACAAGAGACAAAGAACAGGTAATGTGGAATTCTAATATGTCAGCCTGACATTTCTAAATGTCTTAAACAGCTTGAAAACTTCCCAAACCAACATATTAATTAGTGATTGAAACCTATTGAAATTATTTGGTTGAAATTATTTCATTTCCAGTCCTAATTCTAAAGTCAGTAGTACCATTTAAACCATGTCTAATAATGCAGTGATAAACAAGTACCAATTTTGTTGTTTCAGACCCAGGACCATATCATCTTGGGAAATGAATGAGGTAATATGGATTCTTTGAATAACGGCAAACTAGACAAAATCTATTAAAGTGGTTAGGAATTTTTAAAATTAAGAATTGAATTATCTGCCAGTCACATTTGCAGTTTCATGATTCTGAATACCTTACAAAATCCTTCTTGACAGTCCCTCCCCTAATAACTAATAACTAAGAAGTTATAATGCATGAAATATCTCTCATGTTCTTATGAGAAACGTAAATATCTGACAGAAATACAATATTTTCCCTGTATTTTTGCAATAAAATTATATGAGTGTTATTTGGAAATATTTTTTTGTTATAAGAGTTTTAATAGTAGAGAAACTAGAAGTAAAGATTATTGGTCCTCTATGTACTTAAGATTATTGCTAATATTATTAATTGAATACATTACTTTAAGCAACATTTATTAATCATGGATAATTTAGATCTGATATTCCAATAATCATACATAGCTATAATAGTAATAAATTCAGATCGAGAAAGGAAACTTCCAACTACTGCTGCTTCCAAAGTTTAAAAACTTTAAAAAACATTGATTCATCATGAATAATTTAGACCTGATTGTCGTGATATTCAAATAGTCATACATGGCTATAATAGTAATAAATTGAGATTGAGAAAGGAAACTTCCAACTACTGCTGCTTCCAAAGTTTTCTTGTTTTTATTGTAAGACAGCAGATCCTACATGTTGTGCTGCTTATTTAGGCTTTATCAGGGATCAAATTATAATAATAATAATAATAATAATAATGAGATTTTCCCTTTGCATAGGTTCCGTGATCTTCTCTTTGAGGAGGAGTCAAGCACGTCACATGACTGATGGCAGACTTCACCACTATCCATCAACTGAAGCTTTCCATCATTTATTACTTGAAGAACTTGAGATGTTGAAGTGAAATTCTGATTCAACATTAGTGATTGTGATAACATGGCAGATATACACCATCCAGGGAATACCACTTCCACTCATGTGAACACCACTTATGGTCAGTTTGTCTCAATATGTTGGAGTTGGAGCGATGGGTTAACCATTTGTCTGCGTTGAGTTCATAATGCTGCTAATAAATATATTTGTACACATAGATAAGTGAAAACATGTAATTCTGACCTATAGGGAAGTTGATTACGACCTTGTTGTCATACAATTAACAATCAAATGAGTCCTGACTGCTGACACCACCAGAAGCAAAACAAAAAGAAAAATAAACTTGACAAAATGAATATATGAGTTGTGTGGATATTTTCATTTGTTGACATTTTGCTATGGGGCTGCAGTGCATTTGCATATTCTCTTCTTCATATTGCCTCCACCATCTGTGTGTTGTTTCATGTTTCATACATATATATCATGCCAATATATTCAACAAAGAAACGTTTTTAAACAAGCCATAAATCAGTATCTAGTCTAATAGGATAATGGGAAATTACTATAAATAACTCCATGGATCAGATCGTCAGAAAACGTACAACTGGCAGCTCTACACATTTATAAAATTCCTGCAGCTATATTACATTGAATACATATCATGTATATATCTGAATATATTTGGTATAGCTTGATTCAAGCCATCTTGTTTGAATATGTTGAATATATTGCTTTGGATTAAACCATCCTATTTTCTGACATCCTGACCCTCATGGGTCAAGTATTCTTTCTACAATGCCATCCACAAACTCTGATCATTATACATGAAGAAGCTATCCCATCATCAATATCTATAATAGAGAAAAACTAGATTCCATTGATATAAATAACAACATAAGCACCAAATGTCTTTATTCAAACGACCAAATGAATTTATTTATTATGTTGCTACAGTTATTTTGCTGCTGAAATTTGAAGTAGAAAAAGCCAAAAGAAAATTAGCGCTTTAAAGTGATCAGTGAAAACACTTAAGCAAAGCATGTTGGCGAGGCACCGAAATATAAATATAGACTTTTATAAAGCACTGCATCAAAAATAACAGAGCACTACTCACTAAAGTTCTGGTCAAATGACTTTTAAATGGGTTTGAAAAGAATGGAATAAAAACATATCAACGAGGTTACAAGATCACTATGAGGACAATTCTACTCAATAACTTTTTATTTCACTTTTGTATGATGTCAATGAATATTTTAACAATATTATAATCCACTGTTATGTAAGAACATTTACCATTTAATTTTTAAGGGCCACCTGGAAGATCAGCAGTGTTGAAGGCCGTGTCCTTTTCTTGTATATATATCGTGAATAAAAATTGTATAATAATAATTTATTAAGATCTTAATAATCATAATAGAGTTGTTAAAAAAGTGATAACTAAAGAAGTTATTCGAAAAACTAAATTTGTTTTAAACCCAAACTAGAAAGCCTGCTAATTATTAACTGATCAAAATTCATTTTGATGACGAAAATATCAATGAAACTGTTTCCCTATAAGTTTCAAAATTCCAATTTGGCACTGGTCGTCTGAAATGAAGTGCTTGTAATTTGAGAACTAGGTTTCTCAACTACACTGAATAGGACATCAAAAGCTATGTTCTCAAGTTAAAACCTATTGATAATGAAAAATATTTACTGGGAAAGAGTTTGAACCCTTGTATAGTAGCCCTTTCTTTCATTTTGTATACCCAGTCTTTCCAGCCTCAGCGCTTGCCAGCATACGAATACCAAAACAAAACATAATTGGAACTACTTTCACAGCCTCTAGTTCTGCACCCTACATTAATAAATATGCACAACAGTTCCCGAAGTCAACCTTTCAAATAATCAAACAAAGATATTTTTCAGATCTTTCTCAGTGAAATATTTGTATAGTACAATCTCCATGTTCTATTCTTGGTTGTTGATGAACATTAATCCAATGACAAATGATTTAAATAAGGTAAAATCCAGGGTTAAAGTTGTGGTAAAATCCAGTAAAGGAAGCATGTTCACTTCGGTATCAGATGCTGAGACCTCACTTCCACACGCACTAACCTTAGGTATATTTGGTTGGTGCAAACTGATTTAAGCTTTCAAAAGAATAATTATAACATTTACAGCCAGAATAAAAGCAATTTCAATACAGCCACTGGGAAGCTTTCATTATTGGGTGATTCAGCCATCCTATCAACTATTATGTGAAAAGATTATATCCTTTTAATTTAGCTGATCGGACTCGGACTGGGGAGTTGGCATATTATATGGTTGGTGCAAAACTGGCCTAAATTTAATATAATTTAGGGCCTAGTAAACACCGGCTAGTCAACACCACTCAAAGAATATGTGGTTGGATCGATGGATTGCCATGCCAGCTAGCTGATGCAATAACATAACGTAATTTGTTTGACGATATATGTAGAAAATCATTTTTTAATCAATTTCAGTTTAGAACAGTACACATAATTGGACAGGAAATTGTTCAAGCTTTTATTTGATATACAATTTGTTCCTGGATTCGTATTATTAGCCTTTCTGGTTAACTTTCATCCAGACAGCCACGGGGCGGCTGGGACAGGGAACAGGGTAGGGGTGTATATATTCATGTATTTTGGGTCGGGATTAAAGATATCCCCTTTTAAATCCCTAATCCCGATATGAAATACACCCCAATCACGGTTTCCGAAAAGGCATTCCCTACCCTGTATTTTAGGTCAGGATTAAAGATATCTTTAATCAAATGCAATGCGGTTTCACCTTTACATATATTCACTGATATGTTTTTCTTATTTTTGGCCACGATAATGGCCGTAATATATCATTATAAAAAGTTGGATGTTTGCCTGCTGCAGCCATGATATTTTGATAAAGATAAAGGCCGATGCAGTAAACAGGTTGATTTATAGCATTAGAAGTATTTAATTCACTGACAAGTATGGTAATTATCCACGAGTTGAAGAATTGGTAGGAGCAAAAATCAAAGTAGTTATTTAAGAGAGACAGGGATATATGGGTCAAGTCTTCAGAAAATCTGCAATTGGCCTTCAGCAATCCCCTCAAATAACCCAAATTCAAGACGAAAATCATGTTTAAAATACAGTTGAACATAACCAGACAGATTTATTGAATGAATACAATACAAAATACACTCAGATATACATAGTATTTATATATTTTCACTCTAATTTAGCAGAATTTGAGAGATGTGTAGAACTGTAGATTGGGCATTTTCTTAAAATCTGACCCATGCAAATAGTCGGTACAAGTTGTTTGCCTCATTGGATCAGATGGTCAGGATGTGTTCTATCAGCAGTTCTACACATTTAGTAAATTCTGCTAGACTGCTGTCATTTGTTACAGGAAAATGACCGACAAGTCACAGGAAATGGATTTTGAGATACCATCATATCCGATTAAGCCGATTCTAACGATAGTAAACATAAGTATTTAAGATTACCGGTAAAATTCAAATGTATGACTCGATTTTTTTCTATTTTCAAGATTGAAAGCATGTATGATAAATCTGTTGTATTTTGTATGTATTTTACCAGTGAATGTTAGATTAAAGTGTTTGTGAATGTGATTTTGTAATTTTGTATAAATTATGCCTAGGGTACCTGAGAAAAAAAGCTCTGAGCTGAAAGGTTTCACCTAGCTTCTTACCGATGGATTATTTATGTAAATGATGAAGAGAAATAAAAATATATATATATAACCTTATAATGTATATATATAACCTTACCAGGTCCAGAGAGGTTTAATAGGGCAGAACCCCGTTGCTACCAGGCACCAAAATATCTTAGAAGGAGAAGGTTAATCCAGTTTGAATAAAGAGCAAGACAGTGAGAGTGCGTTACAAGAGACACGACAAGATGAAAGTCTTTGTGGTAGTGATATTATCTGTGCTGGTACTACAGCTCACAGCAACACCAATAGCCCTTAGCCGTAAGTGGAATTGATTTATTTTGATTTGAATTGAATTGAATTGAAAACATTTTTTTATTTGTATGTAGGGTGTTATACAAATAGGAGCCATACATCTGAATATGAATCCAGGTCTTGCTTTATGTTCCTTAACATTTACATATTTGTATTTAGTATTTTTTTATTCAGTCAAAAATATTATGTAACAAGTACATTATTCTCAACGATTGCTGATCATCGTTAATTCAAAGCATACTTTAAAAATAGAGCGAAATGATATTATCCATGTAATGAAATAAATATGACATGATAATCAAGCAGTCTCACTCACTTAAAACATATATATTACACATCAAAGAAGTTGAAGGGATATGATTAAGATGAAGATGAAAAAAGAATCGCACGGTGTTGTGTCAAGAATCATGTCAGACAAAATTAGATGAGAAAATGTTGCCTCCCAAACAGGCTTTACATCTATCCACTTAATGATGCATATAGGTCAAATTTTCAGAATTTTCAGATTTACAATTCTAAACTTCTATCAAATTCTGCTAAATTAGAGGGAAAGCTGATAAATACTAGGTATATCTGAGTATATTCTGTATTGTATTCATTCAATAAATCTGTTTGGTTATGTTGAACTGTATTTTGAACCTGATTTCCGTCTTAAATTTGGGTTATTTGAGAGTATTGGTGAAGGCCAATTGTCTGAAGATCTGACCCATAGGTAGATTCAGATAGAATCTTCCATCCTAGGTGGTTTTATCCATTCTGGGGAGATTTTTTTTTCTTTTTTTAGGTAGAGTTAAAACAAGCTTGCTTATGTTTGTTACTGGTGCATGACAATGTAGGCGTAAAAAAAGGAGAAATATTTCTTGTTTCTTTTGTAAGAGACCAAAATATATCTTTTACAGGTTTCATCCCTATATGTCTTGCATGATGGGACTGTTTAGTCAGTTTGGAACTTGGTCGAAGATTATAATGTAACTGTTATGGTTCAACATTTTATGCCGGTGATTTTTTTCTTTTAATTCCAGTTTAGTTTACATTTTATACTTATCATAAGGTAAAATAATGGAGTTGTTAGCAATTTCTAACACTGATTCCTAAGGCATTTAGATGTAGCCTTCAAAAGAGGTTTCGCAGATGAAAATGTTTAGTAATTTTGAAACTGGGTACTGTAATTTTAAAGAACATTTAATAAAAGGAGTTGTTGGGGCTCCACTGAAACTCAGATATATTATATGTATTCTAAACCAAGGAAATGTTCCTCTCATTATTCATTAATTTTTTTATTTTTTTTTATTATTTTATTCAGGCAGTGGTACAAATTTATTGTGTCATCTCGAGACAGTCTTCCCACCTGCCGTAATAACTATATAATATCAACATATTTATATATGAACAATCAATTACTATTCACGCTGTTACAATCAAAGTTTCTGTCGACGGGGCACTCTAGGTCCAAACCCCCAGATCAGATAAGAATGGTATGTCAGGTTACTTCGCAAATCGGTTTTCTGGCCTAAAGCTCGGCGTTTTAATGGGAATACAATTACATTTTGTGGTGTTAATGGAATTATAATGGTACTTTGCGGTTTGAGGCGAGAGGCTTTCCCTTCGTTTGAAGGGACTTTCTCAACTTTGGGCCTAGACTGAAAAGGACATAACTAATTCCTTTGTCAAGCTTATACAACTGGTTCCAGGCTATTTCATACAAATAAAGGATACTACTTGATAGCATCCAAAATATAAAAATACTTTTTTCTTTTCTTGCCAAAGCGTCTGAGGACACTGTACGTCGGCTCCTGCGGAAGGCCAGGGAGGAAGAAGGTAAAATTTGTTGGTTTTTTTTTAAAATAAATTTTATTGAAAAGGTTCACATGGTGATAGTTCTCATTCGTCAAAAAGATGGTAAATACAATACAGACTTTTGTTTTAACCTTACTTAATCCTTACTAAAGCGTTATATTATGAGATGTGATAAATTAATTCACAACAAACCTTGATTATAATAATTTCATTTAGTTCGTTTTTCTACATTTTTTCGCCATGTTAAACACATATCCACAAAGGATCCGTCCGCCACACAATCGAAAAGTATACGGGTGAAATAACCCAAATTTCAGACGAAAATAAAATTCAAAATACAGTTCAACCTAACCAAACAGATTGCTAGAATCAATACAATGCCGAATATACTTGAATTTACCTAGTATTGACCAAATTGCAGCAGAATTTAGCAGAATTTACTAAATGTGTACAGCTGCCAATTGTACATTTTCTAAAAATATGACCCATATATCGATTTCTAACCCAATTTACCAGAGTGTGTTACAAACATTCATGCCTCTTGTTGTGTCCCAAAGTCGTCATCTGTACGACCTGTGTAATATTACAAACTTTTCTTCTTTTTTTGCACATATTACGCATAGCCAAAATCCATAACAAAGACACCTTTTCCTATTACAATCTGGATATTCCTATTCCTGGAATAAATAGTCTCATGGCACTGACTATTTCTTCATTACGGAGATCTTTTCACTCATGACAAGGAGCCTTTTTACTATGACGACTCCCCTATTACCCATGACATGTGCCATCTGCTGCTATGGCACATCGCACAAGGGGATGACAGTGATCACAAGGGGATGACAGTGATCGGACACTGACTTTTGGGTTCCTTTCCTTTCTGTCATGTCTGTATCTACCTCACCGATCCCATGAGTCTGCAACCCAGTTGCTTAGCAACGGCCCCTCTAACTGTGTCACCCACAGTGTCACCCGCTGTAAGTGCACCAGCACTCTGTAGATTCACTCCCTCTCCCTGTCTCCCCCTTTCTGTGAACATCTGTCTCTATATGTGTCAGATTTACAGAAAATGTACAATTGGCAGCTCTGCATATATCTCAGTATATTTGGTATCACATTGATTTAGAGTATCAGTTCTGTTATGTTAAACTGGATTTTAAAGGTCATTTTTGTCCTAAATGTGGATTATTTGAGAAGATTGGTAAAGGTGAATTGTACATTTTCTGACAATCTGACCCATATATCTGTCCCTCTGCCCTCCCCTCCCCTCCCTCTCTCACCTCCCTTCTCCCCCTCCCCTCCCCCCACCCCCCTCTCCCTCTCTCTCTCTCTCTTTCTCTGATAATGTTTCAATGAAGATTACGATGCTGGTGTAGGAATACATTGAGGTATATTAGGGTGAAAAGGAATGGGAATAGCATCAGATGGTGGATTTGTGGATATCTCTGTGAGAGAAAGCAAAAGTCGCAAATCCAGGAAAGTATCTCTTCTGATATTAAGATATCCATAAGTCATGTTGATTATGTGTTGGAATATCTGTGAAAAGGAAAATGATATTCGAAAAAGAAAAGTGTTGGATTTGTTGGATATATACTATGACACGTTTATATCCTGACAGTGTGGGGACAAAACACCTCTCTCCAACTTCTTTTCTCTTATTTGTTAAACCTGTTGTTGTTGGAACTTTTATTGCCATATGTGTGTGGTCAAGTTGGAGGGTCTTACTCCTTAATAAAAGAGGATTTTACGCTCATCCGGACATACTATAGATAACACGAAAAATAGGAGAACAATCTACCATCACGCCTTAGTGGTGGCCCCTATTTAGCGGTGAACCTGCAAATAGAAGTGTATGAACCTCGATGGCAGGAAATAAAACCTTCTTTTTTTAAAAAAATAAATATTATATTTTCAAATGTATGGCACTTGCTATATGAGTCAAGTAATTATATAACTATGACGCCATCTTGTTATTTTAACATGAAGTAAATAGTATCGCTAAAGTAGATAAAGGAAAGAGAAGGAGGGAGAGCGAGGAGTAGAAGCTGAAGGGAAGTCTCGAGTATACACATAATTGCACTTGTGGGTCAGATTTTCAGAAAATTGACAACCTACAGTTCTACACATCTCTCAAATTCTGCTAAATTAGAGTGAAATCTATGAATACTAGGTATATCTGAGTGTATTCTGTATTGTATGCATTTAATAAATCTGTCTAGCTATGTTCAACTGTATTTTGAACCTTATTTTCGTCTTGCTTTTGTGTTATTTGAGAGAATTGGTGAAGGCCAATTGTACATTTTCTGAAAATCTGACCCTTTGTGAAACTATCGTACACAGTTTAGAGAAGAATGGAGTTCTGGAGGTATAAAACTAAAGCTGACAGATTAAATAAAAGTGTTGTTGTTTTTTTTAAAAAAAAGCTCTCTTATTTAGCATTGGTAAAAAAATACAGATTTTCTTAGTTTATTCAGTGTAGATTTTACACTTTACTTGAGTTTCAGCAGATAATATGTTCTCATTTGTCAAATTTGTCCAAATTATGAGCACAGACCGTAAAATGTTCAAACTGGTATTGTCTTTGTCCCAAAAGCAATAAGTTCTTTATATTTTCAGCTCTTAATTTCTAAAGCATTACTTTTCTTTTCTATGTAAAGATGTGAGGGAATTCAAGCAATACCTCAGGCAGGTTATTGAGGTTGTTGATGGTAAGTATAATTTATTTTATTACCTTTACCATTACCATTTTATTAAACAAACAGGTATAGACATTTTTATTTGTTCAAAAGTTCTTTCCTCGAGATCTTAATTTTTCAGTCTTATAATACTAAAGGTAGCCTAAATACGGAGCTAAAACTGTTAAAGCAACATTTTCAGCTATTATGACAAAACAAATCTTACAAAATTTACACACATCATAACTTATAATACTGAATTTATCAAAATTCTGCTGCTGTTATATGTTTATACATGAATTTGAACCTGAATCAAGCCCGTGAGCAATGATCTCACTTGAGATCTATTTAAGCCATCTTGAAAGTTAGAGCCATGTACATGCAGCCAGTAAAAAGCCTTTTATAACTATGTGCAGAGCCTTGAATGCTGTAAATCCACAATTAATATAGTCTGGATAGGCAGTGCATGAACGGATTCTATTTAAATAGGGGATTGTTTGAGTTCAGTACAGTCTGCCAAATCATGCATGACGAATCTTTGCTACTGCAATGCGACCTCAGATCCCATGATCCCTTATGCAAAATGGCGTCCACAAGTCAACAAGATTTTTTTTGTTTTAATTGGTTTTCATTTAGATATGAGCTAACATACATCATTGGTAACAAAAATAAATGTATAAGGCAGCCCCTCAGCTCACCATTGCGGTGGTATTCTCCTGAGCCCTGAGTTATAAGTTATTGTGTTCTTTGTTTTGCAGGCTGGACGGCACAAGACTGGGAAAATCAGCAAGGAGATGGCGGCTATTACAGTAATTAGGAATTCTATATGTCAGCCTGACAGTTCTAAATGTCCTAAAAGTTTAAAAACTTCAAATAACAATAGTATAATAGTATAATAGTATTTAATATAACCATCTCACCTGAAGAAGCGCAAACTAGCCCGAAAGCTTGTGTCAAATAAAATCAATAAGACACAACAACTTTATTACATCTTTCCCCAAAGTCATCATTTACCGAACGACCAAGATCGATATACAGCGATAACTCCCCTCTCTACTAATATAATAGTTAGTAATTGAAACCTATTCAAATTATTTCATCTAATCGTTTAATTTCCAGTTGTTTAATTCTAAAGTCTGTAGTCATATTTAAACCATGCCCTAATGGGTCAGATCTCCAGAAAACATACAATTGGCCTTCACCGAACGTCTCAAATAACCCATATTTAAGACGGAAATCAGGTTCATAATAAGTTCAACATAACCAGACAGATTTATTGACTGAATACAATACAGAATATATTCAGATATACTCAGTATTTATCAGTTTTCACTCTAATTTAGCAGAATTTGATGGATGTGCAGAATTGTAGATTGTGCATTTTCTGACAATCTGACCCAGTTCAGTGATAAACAAGTACCAATTACTTTGTTTCAGAACCACCAACGTTTTATCCTGGGGATATGAAGTAATAGGAGGTAATATGAATTTTTTGAAATATTTGCAAACCAGACAAAAATCTACTAAAGTGGTTACTAATTTGTAATATTGAGAATAGGTGATTTGCATGTGCCAGTGCGCATGTCTGTTACAGTGCATCCTGGGATGGATTCTGATGAAATCTGACATACACATATTTGGCAACATTTCTATCGAAAATTGCAAGAAAGTTTTCTCCAGTATCATAGCTTTTTAAAACAATCTATGAAAACCAAATGCATGATGAGAAGGTTTGAATAGAAACAGGTATAACAGATGGATATTGACATTAGAGCATTGATAAATACGGCTACATATATACCTATATAACCTACCTATATATAGGTAGGTTATATAGGTATATATGTAGCCTTCCCATACCCCCCATTGAGGTGTGGGGCCATTCTGAGCATGGCATGTTTTCTATAGAATTTATACTGTCCCATAAATCCATGCGAATCAAGATTCACAATGGCGGCTATGCAATTCCCCTATTTCACTTTCTCCAATAATGACGGTCCTGGGTAAGACCATGAAGTGCCTTTCATTCTCTTCTTCTCTGTCTCTGTCTCTCCCTTCTTCTCTAACTCTATTTCCTGGGTATGATCATAAACTGCCTCCCTCTCAGCCCTTCCACCCTTGATATAACCTTTAATGTGTTGATAAGGGCATAAAGCAATCAGTCTCACTCGCACTCACTCCTCCAATAATGATTATTGAAATATAAATCTTCTAGGTGGTTCTGAGGTTTTATGAAGATTCTGACTCAAAATTCAAATTAAATTTCATTTGCGCTCTAGAATAGTATTCTAATAATCATACATAAACAATAATAATCAAATATTTTCCCTTTGCAAAGGTCCAGCAATCTTCTCTTTGAAGCAGAGTCAAGCATGTTGAGCGACTGCAGATTCCAACACTATCTAATCTCAGAAGCGCTTCATCATTTACTTGTTACGTTAAGAACTTAATATGTTTAAGTGAAATTCTGATTCAATATTTAAGGAAAATAAAATAAAATGTTTCTAATACACTAAGTCGGATCAGTATTTTTACATTAGTCTGGGGCGCGTTGTATGAGTTTTTGTACCACTAGCATTATAGGGTTATAGATCTTCAGAAAATGTACAATTGGCCTTCACCAATTCTCTCAAATAACCCCAATTCAAGACGAAAATCAGGTTCATAATACAGTTCAACATAACCAGACAGATTTATGGAATGAATACAATACAGAATACACTCAGATATACCTAGTATTTATGAAATTTCACTCTAATTTAGCAGACTTTGATAAATGTGTAGAACTGTAAATTGTGCATTTTCTTAATATCAATCTATCGTAATAATACTTGCAGGAATAATAGAGAAAACTCCTGCTGTTACAATAAACGAAGGATCATACAATTCTGACAATAATATCACTTCCAAATCTCACTATATTCACCTGAAAACGGGGAAAACGGAGAATCCCGCACATAGATCTATAGGTTGGTACGCCCTGCACATATGCACAGATTGCTAGAATCAATACAATGCCGAATATATACTTGAGTTTACCTAGTATTGACCAAATTGCAGCCTTATTTAGCAGAATGTACTAAATGTGTACAGCTGCCAATTGTACATTTTCTAAAATTATGACCCATATAACACATGCCGATATAACCTATAGTACGAGGCACATTTCCGACGACGGTACTTAAAGTGTAAACCCCTTTTTCACAGTGAATGCAAAATGAATATTTGAGTCTTGTGGATATTTTCATTATTTGACAATTGGTGAACTGATGTCATCTTCATAAAGATGGCCGGCTCAGTTGCTATCTCTCCTCCTCCAGGTTTGAAGACGATGTTTGGAGTTATTTATTATATTGAGACGATAATGAGTGTAACTGATAATACTTAATATTGTTTAAATATTGAATTAATCTTGTTACATCAAAGTCAAGAGATGCGGATGTACAGTAAGGACTTAAATAGTCAATAGATGTAGTCAAGAGGACGGTTCATCAATCATAGGTCCTCAAAGTAAGATCACTACATGGTAAGAATGACAAGTGAGAACCAAAACCACCCTAGCGCAACGTGAGGTCACATTATAACACAGAATTATCCCTCGTATTCAATTGATCATATCTATATATAGGCGTAAACAGTGAAGACAAACTCAAGGAATCGTGTGATGAATAGTGATGGGAGAAATTGAATAGGACATATCTTTTTAACTTCGATTTTTGGTAAAGATTGATTTGATTTTTATTGAAAATATTTTACACACATTACATTGATGGTGCTACTTTCAATGGGAACAGACGATAGCAATTTAAATAGGAGAATCAAGTCATTGGTAATTCAAAGCGATATATAATAGTAGCACAGTTAAAAAACACGAAATTCATCACAAATAAACCGAGGATTATGACATTTTCCAAGAGATTTAAAGCAATATCATTACAGTAAAATGTAAATGAAAATTAGGTTTTACACCCATTTAATACAGTTGATAATAAGAGTATTCTGTACTGTGTACTGTTATTCTGTATTGAATTGTTATAATGTTAATTGGGTCAAGTCTTCAGAAAATGAACAATTGGCCTTCACCAATCCCCTCAAATAATCAAAATTCAAGACGAAAATCAGGTTCAAAATACAGTTGAACATAACCAGACAGATTTATTGAATGAATACAATACAGAACACACTCAGATATGTCTAGTATTTATCAAGTTTCACTCTAATTTAGCAGAATTTGATAGATGTGTAGAACTGTAGATCTTGCATTTTTGTCTGAAAATCTGACCCAAGTATAATGTTTGTCCGAAGATACATTAATCTCTTATAGTGAAGCATATTAATTGTCGATTCTATTCATACAAGTGACCCATTTCTTTCTCTGTGGATCCTTTTCTACCAATTTGTGTGGTTTCCTATGCAATGATTGACACCAATAACCAATCACTCCAGGATCATTTGGTCGTTTATCTTTGTATCAAAAGATGACGCCATCTAACCGATTTACATAGATCTAATTTCATTTTTCCTGTTTATTTCAATTACATTTGAATATATTGAGCTACAATCTGAGGTGCATTGAGAAGCTACTGGTTGGTGTAACACATATATATCAAGGGGCCAAATGCAGATATTTCAAAGCGGCATTCTCAGCTAATTTTCATAAAAAGAGTGAAATGGTCTATTTAGTGGTCTATTCATTGCAGACCTATTCACAGATCACCCAGATAGAGGACCCACCGAAATCTCACTTTTTTCCAGTCTTACTCTGTATCGTCTTCTTAAACTGTGGGAATCTTTTTGGAATCGAAAATGTAAGAATAACACTGGTCAGATGTATGAAGGATAATATTATCATTGGACAATTATACATTCGAATAATTTAGTATCTTACCCAACTTCAGGGCCTATAGGAATATTCTGTGAACTTCTCTCGTCCCTCCCATTTCATAGAAAAATCTAATATAGCATAGGTCCTATATGGGTCAGATTTTCAGAGAATGTACAATTCAAATTCGCCAATCCTCTCAAACGACCCACATTTTAGACGAGAATAAAGGTCAAAATACAGTTCAACTTAGCCAAGCAGATTGCTAGAATCAATGCAATGCCGAATATAATCGAATTTACCTAATATTGACCAAATTACAGCCTAATTTAGCAGAATTTACTAAATGTGAACAGCTGACAATTGTACATTTTCTGAAAATCTGACCCATATAAAGCCTACCAGTCCACTACTGATTTTATTGGATAGATAGCATAGCATAGATATTTCTAACACAATTTATATCTAATCTAATTGACATTCTTTAGTTTATATCTAATCTAATTGACATTCTTTTACCAATTCTAATGAACTGAATGCCACCTAATGTTCTGGTTTGATAAATATACAAACATATATACCTATAAATTGTTTTCAACCTTGTTTTGTATGACCATTTTAGAAACTCTCACTACCAAGGAACGGAAGACATTTTACAATTATTATTAAAATTATTTGTTATTCCAATTAAGAATGAAGAATTGTCGGATCTGTTCAATTTTAGTTCTCAACTATAAAAATTTAGATGATACATAACATTGATATGGAATATGGACTAAAATGGGCTAAAATCTCCTTTTCAACGTGAGTTGCCTGCCCTTACAAATTGTCAGTGATACATCGGCAAAAGTTCTCTCTCTCCCCCCTCTCTCTTCTTGCCCCTTCACACCTATATCTATGTCTCCCCCTGTCTCCTTTCACCCTCTCCTATCTCTCCCTATCTCTCCTTCACTCTCCCTCAATCTCCCTGGTTCTCTCTCTCTCTCACTCCTTGCTAATTTATCTATTTCTCCCTCTCTCGTGTCCCTCTGTATGAACTGAAAGAGTTTAAAACCTTTCTTAGGGACTATGTTTTGAGGGCCTAGATGAGATTGATTGTCCCTGGGTCACCTCCATCCTTGTTGCCTCCTTCCTCATCACCATTGTACATATATTATTGCAAGTAACATTCATAGATTCATGATTTCCCAGATCTCAACCACATTTGAATATTCTTATTTCTTAGATCCTAGCCTCAGACAATCAACCTATTTTCTCTCTTGTGATGTTTACTCACCTTTTTTCATTTTGCTTTTAATGTTTGACACCAAAATCAATCACTATCAGACAATATACATGTTTGTTTATCTGTTTGGAAAATCTCAATGTTATTGAATGAAATGTTCTAAAGTTTTCTAAAGTATTTTTGCCAGAAACCAGATTACATTTAAATAAATTGAACTAGATTTGGAGGCTTATTTTTTTTATTCATCAGCAATCTAAAGACACTTGGTACATCCTAGTTTTGGGTCATCAGTTCGAAGTGTCATAGACATGTGGCTCATATACACAAATGGACTTGGGTTATTGGGTCAAACAATGTACAAATGGCAGCTCTGCACATTCTGATAAATTCTGATGAATTTGACTAAAGCATGATAAATACTAGGTATATCTCAGCGTATTTAGTATAATGTTGAATAAAAGGAATGTGTCTAGTTATGTTGAACAGTATTTTGATCGCCCTTTTTGAAACTTTGGGTTATTTGAGATGCTTGGTGAAGGCAAATTGTACATTTTCTGATGACCTGATCTATTTACAAAAGAGTGAAAGTCCATTATGCATGCAAGTCAGTGGGTAGAAGGAGAATGACGCTCTATAAATGAGGTGAGTTTGGGATACATGTTGTAATAGTGGATTTGCTTAATTTTTGTCAGGGACCAGTGAGGAGAACTGGTTGGTACAAGTTGTCTGTGCATCCCTCCCCTGCGCCCTCCTTTGATACCAGTTCCTGTGTTTTACAAGGGTCAGATTTTAACAAAATGCAAAAATCTACAGTTCTACACATCTATCAAATTCTGCTAAATTAGAGTGAAAATTGATAAATACTAGGTATATCTGAGTATATTCCGTATTGTATTCATCCAATAAATCTGTCTGGTTATGTTGAACTGTATTTTGAACCTGATCTTCTTCTTAAATTTGGGTTATTAGAGATGATTGGTGAAGGTCAATTTTACGTTTTCTGAAGATTTGACCCACAAGAACGTATTTTAACTATTATGCACTTCCCCTCCCCTACCCAGCCCCTACCCCACCGCATCTAAGGTAAGACTTGGTTCATAGCAATAGAATTTTAACAAATGTACAACAAGTCGTAAGGTTCACCTAATTTACCAATTCAGAATCATTACAAATTTAACACCTGTTATTCATTACACAACATTTCCTCAAATGGACTCCAGAAATTTATTACACAACATGTGCCAACCCATGTGTTATAACTTTTCTTTTCCTTTCTGTCTTTGTCTTTTTCAAGACTTGCTTGTTGGAAAGGTAAATAGTAGGTTTTTTATCAATGTTTGGTATCTTGCTAGATTCATAATGTAAGAAGTGCTTTGGCACCATGAAGAATTTTTTCTATTGCCAAAATCAAAATGACCTCCAAACTTAATGTGTTTAGAACCTTACTCTAGAATAAATACAAATTTATACGACTAAACATTTCTGAGTCTTTAATTTTTTTTCAGGGTGGGTGGGTGGGGTTATGGAAATGAACCTATATACTTGCTAGTCTCTACCCTCCCTCACCCTAACCCCTACAACTTCCCCCTTCCCTCCCCTTCACCTTCCCCTTGATATTGGGATGGGGAGGGAGTAGAAAATTGTAGAATTTGATTGGATGGTTAGTGATCCCAAAGGAGGGTTCAAGATCACAAGTTCCCTTATAAACGCAGACCAGTTCCTATCACAGCAAAATCATCAATACTGAGACAATAGAAAGGCTGATCCAGATTGAAGAACCGAGACAGAGACAAGATGAAGCTGTACCTTGTGGTTATTCTGGCTGTAAGCCTACTGGTCCTACAGGCGGCCACTGCAGAAACAAACGGTAAGTTTGGCTGCTTAAAGCTTCCAGTTTCCACTTAACAAAGTTCACATTATTGACTTATTGGTCATCAATTCACTGATATTAGAAAGACTCTTTACAGGGTTTGCTGGAACAGACAATGTTGTGCTTAATGACAAGCTGTGATTCTCACCCGCATCTCTTATAATTATCTCATGATTTGGTAATTTATCTTTAATTTTGAGAAATGTTATAGTTTTATAGTTTTGGGTAATGTTTCTAGACAGAAATAAAGTAAAGTAACTATATTTTATTAATAATGTAACAAAAACAATGAAATAAGGTAGGCATCGTGTGGCAGACCTCTATTTGACTAGACCCCAACCTTTTTCTCAAAGTATCAGCCTAATTATAGGTAAATATAGAATTCTCGAATCTAATCTAATATAACATCCATCACAAACTAGATTGCTTCTACCTTTTGTCTTGTTCTGTTGAATTCATCAAGTCATTTGACCAAGGGTTTGGAAGCTTTTGTACTTGTTTTTGCTTCAGGGCTTCATAAAAGTCCGCATTCGTTTTGTTGGGACCCGATGAAATTGTTTCCTTTGGTTGCTTCACTTCTTTTCTCTCACTGGCGGTCATTATCTGTTGGTTGATTCCACATTGAATTTTTATTCAAACATATAACAGCAACAGTATGTTGATAAATTCAGTGCTATTAATTATAATATAAGTCAATTGTTTTGGTTATAATAGCTGAGAATACAGCTTTAATATAAATAGTCATATGACCTTTAGTTGGGTTTAACAATAATAAGGCAGAGAATAGGAAACTTCTTTCTTTAATTGGAATCAGGTGTGAATAATGCTTTAAGTTCATTTTCACTTCATTGTTGCATAACCATAAGCTTATTCAGGCAACAAAATAGTTCTAGATCAACAGTTACGATTTCTGAAAACATTATGTAGCATTCTATTCTATTCTCATCTACAATGTTGATATTATAAGAAGATACGTATATATGTGCATATACAATCAATATTCATAATCAATTCAATATATTATTTATTCATACCTAAAAGCTTTTAAATTTAAAGTTTGGTTATGTTGGTATTTTGAAACTCACTTTTATCTTAGATTTGGGTTATTAGAGAGCATTGGTGCAGGCAGTAATTTAATTTTATTTACCAGACCCATAACATAAATTGATAGAATATTTAATTGCTACAACTGTACTCAGAACCTAAAGTAAAGCTGGTTTGCTTTTCTAGGCATGCAAGATGTGAGAGAACTCCTTGAAATTGCCAGAAATCTTGAGGGTGGTAAGTACATATTTATTCACTGATTTACTCACTGTCTGGGTGTAAACTTATAATGTTACTACTAGCAAATACCCGTGCTACACACGGGATTTGCTAGTGGGACAGTGGGGCCCACATCCTCATCTCTCCTTGTTCCCTCTCCCACTATCTTTCTCTTTCAAGTTGTTTCTATAACTTAGTATCTTCATACCACAAATGGAACCCTGTTTAGATGCTTTTATTGGTCACTGTTCAGTGTTGTGCTGTTGTTGTGTTGCCTGTCCCTGTCCCTGTCCCTGTCCCAATCCCTCTCCCGTTCCATCTTTCATTGTGAGGTAATTAGTGGGCGGGTTCCCCCCGAACAACTTCAAAAACCATAACAAACAATAGTTTATGAACTGATTCAATTCTGATGATGCTCCTTTTGGTGGAAATATGTCAACTCCCGTTCCATAGTGAAGCAATGATGTGCCCGTCCATGACGTCATGCTTTGGGTGACCCAGAAACCTGGTGTAGGGGCACTGATAGGTTTGTTTTCAGGCAGTGCTGGGGGCCCTGGATGGGGGTGCTTGATGTAAACCCATTTCTAACCCCTTTCCAACCCTAATTTGTTAATGAAACATAGTGGAGTGGTTCAGCACCATTTTTGGCAATGTGCATGTGAAATATAATGGAGATCTGGCCAGCGGTTTCAGAGAAGATAGCGGTTTAAGGCTCCAAACCCTTATTTTATTAATATAGAGATGCTTGTGTTCATGTTAATATGTATAGTAGTGCAATGAACAAAATGAAGAAAAACCAAAACTGGGCCAACAAAAAGTTTAAAGAGGAAACAACTTTCAAAACATGATAATGAAAAAAGGGATTTAAATCACTTATATTCCAAAACCAACTAGTTCTTCACATTTTCAGCTCTTATTTTCTAAGCATGAAATAATTATTTTTCTTTTCTAGGTAAAGAAGTGAGGGAATTCAAGGAATACCTGAGGCAGATTGTTGATGGCAAGTGTAATTTTTTTATTACATGGAGTTTATACAAACAAATATTGACATTCAAGATCTGAATTCTTTAGGCAGATATGGAGCTAAAGCTGTTTACAATGTTATCATTAATTGATTATTTGTATATAGGATACTCACGACTTCTCACTACTATGTAACTTTTATTGGTAAATATTATTCATAACTCATGAGATAATAATTAATATGATTAATTTTGAACTGAAAATAGCATGATTACATGTAATGTTTAAGGAAATAAACAAATCAAATCAAATCGATTCTTAGTAGAGAATTACAGTCAAGAAGTAAGGAAGATATTACACTAAGCAGCAAAGACCTTAATTTGGTGGTTGATTTTCAATAGGGCAGGTCATATTTTGATTGCCAAACATTGACCACTTGGTCAATTTTCTTGATCAACACCCACACTCACAACAGGAGAATAGGGGATTTGCCTACTACCCATGTCTGTAACAGTACATCCTGGGATGGGTTCTAATGAAATCTAACATACAAATTTTAGGCAAAATTGTTAAAAATTAAAGAATATTTTCATAATATCAGAAATTGTATAAATGATCTATGAAAACCAAATGCATGATGGGAAGGATGGGGACTTGTGTTATGTAAACATATATAACACATGGATATTGACATTGGAGCATTGAAGCATGATTCCATGTGAGTCCAGATTCAAAATGGCGGCTATGCAAATCCCTTATTTGTGGCACCTCCATTATATACTGCTGTAACAAGTTATCATTTTCTTTGTTTTGCAGACTGGGAGCCTTCATACAAAGAGAAGAGACAAAGAAAGGGTAATGTGGAATTCTAATATGTCAGCCTGACATTTCTTAACATGTCTTTAACAGCTTGAAAACTTCCAAAACCAACATATTAATCAGTGATTGAAACCTATTGAAATTATTTGGTTGAAATTATTTCATTTCCAGTTCTAATCCTAATTCTAAAGTCAGTAGTAGTACCATTTAAACCATGTCTAATAATGCAGTGATAAACAAGTACCAATTTTGTTGTTTCAGACCCACCATATAATCTTGGGAAATGAATGAGGTAATATGGATTTTTTAAATAATGGCAAACTAGACAAAATCTATTAAAGTGCTTAAGAATGTTTAAAATTAAGAATTGAATTATCTGCCATTCACATTAATTTTGCGGTTTCATCATTCTGAATACCTACAAAATCCTTCTTGAGTTCCCCCCACCCCCCCCAACAAAAAAATATAAAAAAAATAGGTGTTTTTCCAGTTTATCCCCCACCCCACACTACCTAGAAAAACCTTCTCTGCATAACAAAATAATTCGACCATGCCTGATTTTTATTTTACAAAAAGTTAGTTTTCAGCCAGATAAATAAGGAAACAAAACTATTTTTGTTGTTGGCCTAAAGAGAAAAGTGGCTAGTCTTTTGAACTTAATGCATGAAATATCTCTCATGTGTTCATAAGAAATGTAAATATCTGACAGAAATACAAAATTTTCCCTGTATTTTTGCAATAAAATTATATGAGTGTTATTTGGAAATATTTTATTGTTATAATAGTTTAATAGTAGAGAAACTAGAAGTAAAGATTATTGATCCTCTATGTACTGAGATTACAATGAATAAACTTGTTTTAAATTCTATATGAGGCTAATATTATTAATTGAATACATTACTTTAAAAAGCATTGATTCATCATGGATAATTTAGACCTGATTGTCGTGATATTCCAATAATCATACATGGCTATAATAGTAACAAATCGAGATTGAGAAAGGAAACTTCCAACTACTGCTGCTTCCAAAGTTTTCTTGTTTTTCTCGTAAGATGGCAGATCTTACATGTTGTGCTGCTTATCTAGGCTTTATCAGGGATCAAATTATAATAATAATAATAATAATGAGATTTTCCCTTTGCAAAGGTCCTGTGATCTTCTCTCTGAGGCGGAGTCAAGCATGTCACAGGACTGATGGCAGACTTCACCACTATCCATCCACTGAAGCTTTCCATCATTTATTACTTTAAGAACTTAAGATGTTGAAGTAAAATTCTGATTCAACATTAGTGATTATGATAACATGGCAGATAAACACCATCCAGGGAATACCACTTCCACTCATGTGAACACCACTTATGGTCAGTTTGTGCCTAGAGGTCGGAGAGGGAGCAAGGGTTCAACCATTGGTCTGCATTGAGTTCATAATGCTGCTAATGAATATATTTGTACACATAGATAAGTGAAAACATCTAAATCTGACCTATAGGGAAGTAGATGTTGACATTGAAGTCCCGACTGCTGACACCACCGGAAAAGCAAAACAAAGAGAAAAATAAAATTGACAAAATGAATATATGAATTGTGTGGATATTTTCATTTGTTGACATTTTGCTATGGGGCTGCAATTCATTTGCAGATGGTTTAAAATGGAATTCAAAATGTTCAATGTTTTCTTTCGCCAGCTATTGTTAATATAACATATTGCCTCCTCCATCATAATTGTGAATACTGACCTCACACACCACTATTGACATACCAAATGTAAAACCTGCGACTTCAGGGTGTGGAGGAAGACTGGGTCTGACCTGAGCCACATTAAGTATGGCCAATGCCAGCATAATTACCTGAATAAAATTCGTCCCCCCCCCCAAAAAAAAAATCTGCCTGTATCAATTTATGTATTGTTTCATATATATATCATGCCAATGTAATAGACAAAGAAACGTTCTTAAACCAGCCAGAAATCAGTATCTAGTCTACAGTCTTGTGATATCCATCTTTATGCCACCTGTCAACCTTGCTGACCCTATGATATGAATTAATTATCGCTTGACTGCAAGTGGTTAGCATTACAGAGAAAGGGGGTCTGGAAGAATCGTGGCCCCATGGGGAAACGTTGATCCTTCAAACCATTTTCGCCGAAAATAAACACAAGCTTTGTATTGCCACCCATGCCGGGTCTATCACAGAGAACCTATGTATCCCTGAACCCCATCCAACTCACTTTTCTCATTTAATTCTATCTTAGACTCTCTAATTCTGTCACCAATTGAAAGGGAATTGCATCAATAACTACATGTGTGAGAAAGAAATCCGAGTCCCAGATGTGAAGATATTAGTAAAATTAAAAAATAAAATGACTTGAAAATAAGACAAATGTCAAAAGGCTGCCTGCTCTGGGATTCAAAGTCATAATGTCGAGTTTGACAGTCTTAGATGCTAACTACTTGACCATAGTGGACTGTGGAGAACATGCATATATAAACACTGGGCACATTGATGTATCACATTTTAGATTTTCTTTAATCCCCCCATTCTCCTCATGATGAAGGTCCCTGATGATTCATGATGATTAATTAATGATTCAAATTAATTATAAAAATATATCTTGCATCTGCAATCTATTTCTATAATATGTGAATGCATGACTTCTAGTTCTGCACGCTTCCTGGACGTTAAATTGCAGATATGATAGTTTTGTTGTTTTCTTATCACTTAAGAGAAACCAATAATTCTGAATTAATGTAAGAACAAAATAATTTGTTGTGTTGATATATCTATTTCGGATTGAATAAACTTCCTATATCTTGTCCCACATAGAGAGCCTCAAATCTGAGGAATGGTCCTGTGGTTTAGAGGGTCCCCCTTCTCCAGTCATTTGGTGGCATGCTCTTATCTGCCCCCCAGATCGGGGTGTTCAAAATCGGAACGGGCCTGGCCTGTCTAAAGGATACTTGGAAAAACATTCCTAGAATCACATTTTCTTGGAATAAACTGCAAACGATGGCCCACAAATTAATAGTTTAGACCCTAAGGCTTTTAAAATTCATGTATGAAATAATCCAATATGGGAAGACCAAAACTTCATTGATTAAGAAGAGTTGTACGATTTGTCCTCCTAGACTATAGAAAAGCAAATGTCTTAAATCCATTTATACTGAATTATATCCTGTATTGTCTAGAAACCTTTTAAAGATCGAATGTAATATCAACATTACCATCACCAGAAATATTTAAAACAGAATGTATTAAATATAGTATGCTGTGTACCACTTTCGTCCACGACGAAAGGGGATTTGTTCGCAGCCATATAATTATTATGTAAGGCCTTAAAGAGGGCTAGCAAACCTCCCATTGTCGGAGAATTGTCCCCTTAATGTGACCAAGTTCGAAATAAAAGTTTACAATTACAATTACAATCAGATTGTCAGAAAATGTACAAGCGGCAGCTCATTGTGAATTATAGATGTGGGTCAGGGTGTGAGAAAATGTACAATTCACCTCCTCCAATACCCTCAAATAATCCAAATTTCAGACAAGAAACCTAACATATTATTTATATCAGGACCTTTACTGTGTTCAAAGATTCGAAAATTGTATCAGTCAGTGCAGATCATGCGAAGCGAGATAAAGGGAAACATAGAAAATATAACACAAGAAAACACAAGAAAACGTAGGAAAATAACCACAGAAACAGATTGCAGCACAACACAATATAGTAAATATAATAAATCAATGCTATTTAAACATATAGTTGTAGTGGACATGAGGTTTGACGCAAGTCTAGTCTGACTTTTTTTTGATTCTGTGTATGGATGCACGGCGTCTATGATCGTCTAAAATCTCACATCATCTTTCTCAAATCTCTCATTGTTTTACCTTATACCCAAAAAGGAAAAAAAGTTTACCTGTATAATATTATGTGTCACATCAGAATGATTGACTTATTTGACTGTAACTTAATTATGGAATTAATTTGACTGGTGAATGTATGATTTCATGAAGTAATTTGTATTATTATTATTATTTAATTATGTTTATATAGGCTGAAAATGTTGTACTTGATACATGACCTTATGAATAAAACAAACAAACAAACAAACAAACACACTTGTTGTTGTTTTAGTTATTATATAACTGGGTCGGCCTTCTAAGTCGTTTTGATCTAATATGATGGGTTTCTTCAGAAGGGCATTTCACAATAGTGATTTGGAATAGTGGTAGTATATTCATGTGATTATTTATTGTTACTTAGTATTCCCCTCTAGCCCTAGCCCCCCCCCCCCCGCCCCCACACTCACCCTCTCTCACTCATGAGTATCATACAGCATCCCCCTCCCTCAAACCGTCTCACGGAATTTACACGGGGATACTTTTAATTCTTTTAGGATTTTATTTATACTTGGGATATAGGATCCCCAATTTGGGGTTTTCATCCGCCCCAAGTCCCGCATTACAAAAAATATTGAGTATGAGAAGTCAGTCATTAACTTGATATATATAATCATAAGGAAAGTCTTAGAAATAAGGATCAATACACTTGCCACTCAGGCTATTACAACCGAGTGTTCAATTAAAATAAATGAAATATAAATTACATCAAAGCACGGGCAATACGAATTCCAAACTCTCAATTACTACGATGCCTTGTGATTAAACGTTGTTAAAGAGTTTTCCTTCGAGGTTAGGATTGAGGGTAGGTACGAAACTAAACTTTTAAGCTTGAACAGTTTAGGTTTTCAGGAGTGAACAAAAACACAACTTCATTCTAAGCTGGCTTAATTAAAAATTTGCATTTTGGCACTTCAGAGTTCAACTAGCATGGTTCATGCAGGCACAGACATATATACATGCGCCAACAATGCCACCCACCTCCCCGAGTAAACATTTCTAGAAGATAATTAATTACTTCTAGTGATTACACGTTGATTAATTATTGCGAGGACCCACCTTCATTTTCCCATTTACCCTCCCCACCTTTAGACTATATTCATGCCTCCAAACCTTCTCCAATGACCTTTGTACGAAATGAACTTGGGAACAACTCAAAAACACTTTATCATTATACGTTTCTCTAAGAACGTTATTCAGTTCAATCTATCATCCTTATAATAGAATCTTTTAGATTTTAATCAAAGCGGTGACTCATTTTTTACTCCTTTGCACCTTCCGCCACACTGCTCAACAAACTACCAGCAATCACTCATTCAAGGATAACATGTTTATCTGGATCAAGTCTCCACAAAACGTACAATTGACCTTCACCAATCCTATCAAATAAACCGCATTTAAGACGAAAATCTGGTTTTAAATACAGTTCAACATAACCAGACAGATCTATTGAATGAATACAGTACAGAATACACCGAGATATACCTATAGTATTTATCAATGTTCACTCTAATTTAGAAGAATTTGATAGATGTGTAGAACTGTAGTTTGTGCTTTTTCTGAAAGTCTGACTCATCTCTGGTGGCGGAAAGATCAAACATTACTAGGTGGGATTTTTATGTTTTACCTAGATCTTGACTGTATTTGAATATATTGACCGACAAGCTGAGGTGTAGTGTAGATGGGCCAAATGTTCAGAAAATGCCCAATCTACAGTTCTACACATCTATCAAATTCAGCTAAATTAGAGTGAAGATTGATAAATACTAAGTATATCTGATATATATATTCTGTATTGTATTCATTCAATATATCTGTCTGGTTATGTTGAACTGTATTTTGAACCTGATTTTTGCCTTAAATTTGATTTATCTGAGAGGATTGGTGAAGACGAATTGTTCCGAAGACTTGACCCAGAATTGATGCAAATGCAGTCAGGTCAATTGTATGAATTGTAATTCTTTTAAATGGAAAAAAATCAAATAAAATCTTGTTCCATGTCACCTGGTTAAAGTGGATATACTTGTGCATGAGTCTAGGCTCAGAGCCTAGCAAATCCGTTCAAACTATAGGAAACTGACCGCTAAATTCCATTCAAATCCCATTAGGACGGTAATATTGGGCCTACTTCAGGTCCCGGAAAGCCATTGTTTGTTTTAAATAGATGTAGTGATATAGTTCTCCGTATAAACAAGGACTCCAGTAGTTTCTGCATATGTTGTTTATTATAGCTACGCGTTTCGGTCTAGCGGTGACCTTCTTCAGGGGAGTGACAAAGTATAATGTTGTTGCGATATATATAGTAAATAATAGTGTAGCACATATTGACACATTTGACACATTTTGGCACATTTGACACATTAGGTACTTTTTAGTAAAGTGATTTTATTGGACGAGGGCGGTAGTGCAGAGCGTAGATGGGGGCAGAAAAGTTATATTGATAGAAGTTATAATACAGGTGTTGTATAAGTAAAAATTGATATATGTTTTAGACTAACAATGAGGTAGATATAGTTAGCAATAAATAGGTTGGTAGGTGAACTACATGTAACAATTATTTTAACCCTGTATATTATTAAAGGGTATCTAATGATATTGTTTTAAATAGTTTTTTCTGCAGATACTTTACGTCACAGGGACGTTATTCTCCCTTCAGACTCACATGTAAAGTATAGGAAAGTATATCCTATGCTACTTTGAAAACAACTAGTCGTTTACACTAGTATTAACTTATTCTATTAATAATCTCAAGTGAACACGAGAAGTACATCTTATAACATAGTGTCGTTATAAATCCGTGTAGCCATAGGATCCCACTGATCTATTTATCATCTCCTTTATCTATTCGTTTTCATTTGATTTTTCATTCTACCTATTCTACTTATCATATTTTCTGCTCAGTCCAGTACAAGACTCACGCATTCTAAACTAAAGGTAACTGTCGGCAAAAATGGAATCCTATTTCGTTCATATGGACATTCATGTAAACCTATATATGTCTTTTTCAAGATGATGTAACCACGAGCAGTTTGACAAATAAAACATTTTCTTATCTTATATTATCTTATTTTAATTGGACGTTGAGTTGATAGGTTCACAAATGTCGTTGAGCTGAAATCTTCAGGAATTGTTTAGAATATGAATAGCAACACCAGGAGCATTAAGGTTTGCAGTTGAGATATGATATACATAATATCCTGAAGGGATAAACTATAGAATGTGGCTGTCTTCATGAAGAGAAGTAAGGCTTTGCCCTAGATAGAGATAAGGAAAGAAACATTTTTTTCTCTTTCAATTCCGAAAAACCTCCGCAAGTTGTAGGTGGATTCCTGCCAGTGAAGGGACGCTGACGTCTGTACGTCCACACGTCACATCGTCGCTCGGTTTCCAGGCAAAGCCTCTATTAGACCCTGCCCACACATAGCCGATTTCTCCCCCGATTGCCTACGGATTTGGGTCTCCAATGAATCCTAGGATTTCATTTCCAATCCTGGTTTATGTTATTTCAAAAAAAAAATAAACCAGGATTTGAAATGAGATCATAGGAGCCCTAAGGCCAGGCCAGGCTAAATTAGATGGATTAATTCTTCGGATAAAACTTTGAGAAGACTTGATATAGTGGCGATTTCTGGGTAAGAAAGTAGAATATCAGTATGTTTAGCATGAGAATCGGGTGATCTGTTTGTGATCTGTGTAAGTCAGGGTTTTGACACTAGATGCCTGGGGCGACAGATGGATGCTAAATATGTTGGCTGTGCCCGCCTTTCTCAAGGCGGTTTTTCGTCGCTCCTTGTCTAGGAGGTAGGTCTTTTCCATGCCCCTCTTTACCACATTCCCATAGCATACATCTTGGCCCCGGAAACCTTTCCCCTTATTCCATGGGTTGTCCCCTTTAGTAGTCTTAGCTAGTCTTGGCAGTGGTACCGGTCGCTTTAGCATTTCCTACATTACCTCCCTGTAATCCCTGGACGTTTCCCATATTATTCCCTGTATATCCCTGGTTGTATGGTGGAGCTCTTGCCCCCGACCAAAGAGAACTAGTCTATTTTCTACAAGATAATCTTCATCTGAGGGGTGGGTGGGTATTGAATCCTCTCTCGATCGCTTCAGGGGCTTGAATGACCGCTTGCAGACCTGTAGTCTCGTCTCGCTGCTCACGAGAACGAGGTGTTTGATTGGAATTACACTAGGTGGCGATTAGTTATTGTGTGTCTGAAGATGTTTAGAAATACCGCTAGACGCCCCCTCCGCCTAAATTAAAAGTAATCAAATGTGATGTGTTTCAGGAAAATGAGCCATAAGTCGCAAAAATTGGGTTTTGTGATATCATCATAATATTATTTGAAAAGATGAGACCAAGGGGATTTCAATGAATATAAACATTAAGGGTATCTAATAATAATTTCTATATTTTAAGTTTGATATTTTTTTGTGTTTAGCTGTGTCTAGATAGTAAATAGTTATGGTTTATTACGCTAGGAGTTTTGCAAGGACAGTGCTCTATATATTCCTATGTGGATGAGATTTTCAGAAAATGTACAATTCACCTTCATCAATCCTCCCAAATGACCCAAATTTAAGAAGAAAGTGAAGTTCAAAATACAGATTAACACAAAAAGATACTTGTTATCAACACAATGGCAAAGATACACTGATATACCCATTATTCATATTCTTTCAGTGTAATTTAGCAGAAGTTACCGAATCTGAAGACCTACCGAATGTGCATTTTCTTAAAATCTGTTGTACTGCAAGTTGTATTTGTAACTTCTTCTGTATTATATAGTCATATGTATTATATACTCTGGGTTAATGTCTATACAGGTCTGTCACACCCATGTGTTTTGTATGTGTTATATGGACTAACCCCTGTAGAGCTGCTCCCCCCACCACACCCCACAAGCTGGAAATGGTTTGGAAATACAGACAATATAGAATATTTTTCTTTTTACATTTTTTTACCAGGACTAGTTCACCTCATGGTGGTCTTCCACTAGTACCTGGGGGAGGAGGTGAAACTGTAGCTGTACTAAACCCACAACATGCTGGGCATGCCAGTGAACCAACCCAGTGCTTTAGACCACTCGGCCACCCCACATCCCCAGCAGAAATATGAGGTGAGTGATGTGTTTGTTAATTAGCTTACTACTAATTAACCGGTATACCTTGGATGGGGCATGTTTAAATTTCAAATTCAAATTAAAAACATTATTTATTAATTGCACAAATAAGTACAAAAAGTCAATTCCGGGCCATGACGATTAGTGAACACTCAATGAAGGTAATAATACTAATCATCATAACGTCCCTGGCAATGAAATTAGGTTGATAATCGCCAGGTGGCAGCAGGGTGATTGTAGAGCATTGAAGGAGGCGCCACCTCTCTACTCTCCCCTGCTCAAACTCCTACGCCATTGACTGCACTACCTTGTCAAAAAAAATTCCCGCCCTCCACCCTAATATAATGACTTTTAATCTACAAGGCTTATAAATGTTTACCTCGACAAACCAAGAACTTGATGATGTTAAGGTCTTCTATTGTATATATATTGATAGTCTGTGAGAAACTCTCTCCAGGATGAGAGAGGGAGCAAAAGGGGGCGTATATCTATTACCTCATATCCTATACTGGCTTGTATAAACAGACTTGATCAGTACTGGTACTTATCGATTTTATAACCCTAATAAAGAAATAATAATTAATAATTAACAGAAATATAATGAGGTTATGCAATGTTACGTAATGTGTCATAACAATGATTTTATCTATTTATTCTTTTACATCAACTTATACAGTGCAATCAAGAACAGACAGTTCCAGGCAGTCAGCCGACTGACCCCGAAGAAGTTTAATTACCCCTTTTTACTGAATAAAATATGTGATGTGTTTCAGGAAAATGAGTCATAAGTCGCGAAAAATAGATTTTGAGATACCATTATATTTGAAAAGATGAGATCAAGCTCATTCCAATGATAGTAAACAGTCTAATTATCTCATAAGTATTTCTAGATTTGATATTTGTTTGATATTTTCGTTTTTGAAAAAAAAAAGTTTCCAATATTTCTGGGGGTGAATCAAGTAAAGTAACTAAATTTAGTCCATATGAGGACCTTTAAAACTAAAGAATATACTACATAGATTGTCCTGAAATTTGATACATCGATTGATATAGGTATAAGTCATGTACTCTCCAAAAATCAGAACATTCTAATGATGTCATCTTGTGATAAAAACACTTTGAAAAATATCAATTTTGCGACTAATGACTGATTTTCCTGAAACACATCACATATTATTTATAAATTTGTTTTTGCCTCATTTAATGTAAGCCCATTAAGGTCTGAATACGGACAATTTTATATTATGGTCCAATTAGTCCAAGTACTAGTCCAATGAAATTGAACACCTTTGCTTAATTTTATGCTCCGATTTGGATTTCAAAATAAAAAAAACCATCCTTTGCGTGTATTTACAGGTTTTTATTCCATCATTGCGCTGACTAGAAAAATATATACACTTGTTTAGAGTTAGACTCATAGGAAAAGATACTTAACTGTCGCCACTTTTAAACAAATCAGAACCATAACAATTACATCAAGATAAATTTGAATGACCGGTGGCTTCACTCCTATTAAGTTTGAAAAGTTTGAAAAGAATTCACAATGCATCCACAACTGTGCTTCATGTCTGTTGAAACTGCATTCTCAGATTTTATGACAAAGCCAATCTCGCCAATTTCACCTATAGTATAACATAAAAAATGAATTTAACAGTAGAAAATATTTTGGTTTTTACCAATGTTAGCTGAGAGTGTAGCTTTAACTTGTATCAATGTGATCCCACATAAATAAGGTACTTCCAAAATGATTATTATTGCCATTTTGTTCTTATACTAGGAAATATTGAAACAGGTGCACTATGTATGATAAGCAGGTCTCTTCGCACCATCATACATTCACGACTATGAAGGCTTTATCAAACGAGGGTTTGTGCAAAAACTCAAGCATTTGTGAAATTCAGAAGTCACTCAGAGGTCTTTCAAAAAATAATCATCTATATTGCAATGCAAGTTGTGATAAGATGATGTTATGAGGCCAGTAAGAGTGGAATTAGGAGACTTGGATATCCGCCAGTTTGTATCTTGATTCGCATTGAATTATGGGAAAAGTAGGTCACAGCAAAAGCTATACACATCTTATGTTCAGCATAGAATATCTATTATATGAGATACAATGGTACAGTATTCCATCTTTCCCATGACATGTTGAAATTTCTACAAGTGAGAATAGTGATGGAAATATTCTGCCCATTGGTGATATGCATCAGAAAAATGGGTCATAATGAGTAAAAAATATTGCAAACACTTTTTTCATAAATAGGAACATACAAGCATTAAATATAGAAATATTTTGTAGATTTCTTAAATGTTAACTTCGTTGGAATCCACTTGGAATCTATTTTTTTCAGATTTAATGATATCTCAAAATCCTTTTTTTTTTTTTTACTTATGACTCATTTTTCTGTGACATCAAAATTTAGATAAAAGTGTTGCTATAGTGTTGCTATGAATCCATAATATCATATGTCCTTAATAGACACATGGGAGTCCAGTATTATCAGCATTATATACAATAAAATCAGCTTATAATAAATGTTGTCGTCATTAGCTGTTAGGATAAACCAATAATGCCCCTACTGTGGGGAGAGACAGCACATTTCAACACTTTGTTATAAACAACATCACAGTTAAGCAAACATCAAGAAATGATTACAATAAATACTGGTTGTGGAGGGTTATAGGATGAAAAGTGATAACAGTCTAGGCCCAAACTTGATAGAGTCCCTTCAAATGAAGGGAAGGCCTCGCGCCTCAAACCGCAAAGAGTCATTATAATTCCATTAAGACTGCAAAATTTCATTATATTCCCATTAAAACGCCGAGTTCTAGGACAAGAAACTGATTAGTGACGTAGGCTAACATACCATTCTTATCTGATCTGAAGGTTTGGACCTAGAGTGTTTAAACCAGAAATAACTAGGCCAATTGCGAGGTTCCACAAACAAACCTCAAATTACGTAACCGTATCCGTATCTTTCTTGTGTGAATTACGTCACATTTTTATGGATAAGAAATATATTGTGAGATGAAACAATTTGCAAGATATGCTACGTTACGTTTCTCCCGTCATGTTTTGCTGAACCCCTTTCTTCGTTTTAATGTATGCTTGTATATCAGAGATACGGATACGTTACGTTTACGTATAGGATAGACTTGCTGAACCCCCCTAATTTCTACTATGCATTTTTTATATGCGCATTCCACTTGAGAGGGTTGATACAGTTGGTGCGATAAAAAGGTTTATATTTCAATGCTATAGTGGTATATGGGTCAGATTTTCAGAAAATGTACAATTCGCCCTCACCAATCCTCTCAAATAACCCACATTTAAGACAGAAATTAGCTTCAAAATGCAGTTTAACATAACAGAATTGATACATTAAATCAATGCGATACCAAATATACTCAGATATACCCGGTATTCATCTTTTTTCAGCGTAATTTAGGAGAATTTCCTAAATGTGTAGAGCTGCTAATTGTACATTTTCTGAAAATCTGACCCAGATAATAAATAAAGAGAACTTAGTACTGGCAATAGGGGATTTGCATAGCCACCATATTGAATCTTGATTCACATGGAATTATGGGACTATTGGTACAGTGTAAAACCTATAGAAAGCATGTCATCTTTAGCATTGAATATTTATCAATGTTCTAATGTCAATATCCATGTATTAATACATGCCCTCATCTTTCCCATCATGCATTTGGTTTTCATAGATCATTTATGAAAGCTAAGATATTGGTGAAAACATTCTTGTAATTTTTTATACAAATGTTGCCAAATATTTGTATGTCTAATTTTATCAGAATCCATCCCAGGATGCACTGTACCAGACATGCGCAGTGGCACATGCAACTCCCCTATTGAGTATTTATTTTTCAAACTCGTCCAATAATTGTTCAATTATTAGCACCTTGTTCCATTCTCTCTAGTCATGGGTTAAGACATCAGAACACAGCCAGACATGAAATTAAGCTTTAAATTAACTAATGATAACTTCTTATCAGCTAGTTAGTTTTACCAAGATCAATACAATCTATAAATCGTTGAAAACGTGGGAAAGGCAAGCCGTCAAAAAAGTACACTTCGCCTTCGCTACTTCTCTCAAATAACCCAAATTTAAGACAAAAATGAGGTCCTCATATGGAAATAAAATGAGAATAAAAACTAAAAATAATTTCTTTTCATCAAAATAAGCTCTCCACATGGGTTAAATAACATAAAAATGGCAGGTTCTCGTTATTTATCAACAATACCTTTGTAAATAAACATGTAAGTAAACTGGTTGGTTAAAAAAATCACTGGTAAATTATGGTTAGCTCTCGACCCCACCGTAAATAATAGATTTCATAGATCGTGCTAAATACTCTGCAGACCAATCAGCCCTCAAACAATTATTATACACAACGATGAACAAAATATAATTCATAATCCAAGCTTTCCATTAGAAGGAACATAATTATAATGTACTGTTAATACAGTTATGGATTGTAACCTTGTCAACAATAACAATTAAATGAAAAAGATATAAAATAGTCAGTATACAAATGTAAGTGGAATGGATGGATTTACACAGTGGTAAGGGATCAATTGTATTCCCATCATTATAACGTCTCAGAAACGACACAAAATACTTCCAACTGTCTCCAAATTGAAAAAATAATTATGAATAAGTTGTTTGGAGACACTAGGGAGGCTCCGCTAGCAAACCTTTCTCAATTATGTAACCGTATCTCTATCTTTTTTTGTGAATTATGTCATATCGTTATGTATAGAAGATAAATTGTGAGATGAGACATTTTGTTTGATATGGTATGTTACATTTGTCCGGCCATTTTTTTTTGGTCAACCTCTTTCTTCCTTTTAATATATGTTTGTATATCAGAGATACGGATACGTTTACGTTAACGTATAGGTTAGACTTGCAGAACGTCCCTAGTGTATAGATCTGTTCCACTCGGGGCCAACAGGGGAGTTGCATAGCCGCCATTTTGAATCTTGATTTGCATGGAATCATGGGACTAATGGTACAGTCTTAAATCTATAGAAAACATGCCATGTTCAGCATGGAATATTTATCAATGCTCTAATGCCAATATCCATGCCCTCAGGAAGACCTATGGTTTCATAGAAGAGAGGCACCCCTTTTTCGGTAAAAAATTGATTGATGTTATTGAAAGTCTGGAAATAAAGCATTATACATACATACATACATGTTTCCATAACACAAGTCCCCATCTTTCCCATCATGCATTTGGTTTTCATAGAAGATTTATACAAGCTATGATATTGGTGAAAACATTCTAGCAATTTTCGATAAATTTTCGTATGTCAGATTTCAACTCAATCCATCCCAGGATGCACTGTCATAGACATGCGCAGTGAGACATGCAAATCCCCTATTGCACTATATACGATAAGATTGTCTACAATGCCTCTAACTACCATTTTAAATGTATGAATACGAGGATTGATACAAGGGTTGGTGCATAAACGCATGCATTTAAGAAATGTAAGAGGTCTTTCAGACTAGTCTGAGAGAATAATCATATATTGTAATGCAAGCTACGATAAGAGGGAGTTGCAAGGAGGTCTCTAAGAGTGGTCGTTTATAGTGCTTTTAAATAATGGTTCATTTCCCTGTTTGTATGAGGATAAACGTTGGCAGATATCGAATTTATCATATATGTGATATGTTACAAGGAAATGAATCACAAGTCCCAACATATTAATTTTGAGATATAATTATATTTGAAAAGATAATATCAAGCGGATTCCAATGATGGTGAACATGAAGGACATCTAAGAAGTGATTTTATATTTTATGTTTCATATATTTATACTTGAGAACAAGTTTGCAATATTTCTGGGTGGGCAATTACCGTAAAGTAGCTAAATATACTCCATAGAATGGCCTTCGGACCGCAAGAATATATTTAATCCACTGTCTTAAAATGTGAGACATGTATTCATGCTACTAACAGCACTCAGTCCTCAAAGATTGAATGATTTCAAACAAACAGAACTTGTATATAAATCACTTTGAAAATATAATTTTTTGCGACTTGTATCTCATTTTCCTGAAACACATTATACATTAGACTTTTAATAACAAATGGCGAATTATTGCATAAACTTCTGTTACATGCTACTACAATCTTATGCTACTCAGCAAATAGTAACAAATGTTGCAGAAGGAAATGCAAGTTCTGAGGGCAAACGTACGTAACAGTTATTTACATAACATCTAAACATTTCTCTTTCTTGTAAAAGGTTGCTATTTTCCAACAAGTAACATCTATACAAACATATTATGATAGGAATATTAACATCCAATACTATTTGATCGATTACACCACCTCCTTCTGTACACCTCTTAAGTTCCTTTTCAGGCCAACATATTAGTAACGATCATTTATATATTTCTAGATGCTATTATTTTGATGCTAAAACCTTTGTGCGCAGTGATGTGAATTTGCGTAAGAGCCAGACCATTAGAGAATTATAAGTTTACTTTTTACCATTCAATAAATTGAATGAAAGTATTTTACTGGACACTAATTTTCTGATTTATGGACGTTTAAACCGTGAATGAAACTCATAAAATCTGCCCTGGGCGATCAACCGGTTGGAAAAGAATAAATAAAAAAATAAAACAAATGTAACACTTTTACATTTGTTTGGTCTGGTCCTTACTTTAATTACTGAATAATCTGAGAAGCTTCAAGCTGAATCAGATAAATATATTTTATATATTCATGTTATTCTGGTTGTGGAATGGTAATATCGTCAAGTTAGATATTTCCCCATCTCGATCACAAAATAAAACCTTTTAATCACCTTGACTCATGTATGAGTCAGTTAAAAATAGTGTGAACAAATGCTCTGAAAAAAACATTTTATATAATACTAATTTCTTCATGTTGAAGATTAAAATATATTAGGGAAGCTACTTGGATTATTGGCCATGGCCACGTTACATATGACACAATTTATATGTATCACAAATAGGGGCAGTGATTACAAACTTTAATATTATTGACAATTAATACAAAAACAATGTTCAAGTTGCCAACGCCATCTCCTCACGTGCAAAGGTGCTCCAGGAGCATATCCAAAACTGGTTCCACATCTTTCTCAGACTGTATTTGCTGATATTCAAAAGAGTCCTTTGAATGTGCTGATATCTCATTTAGTACAAGTCTGTTTACATTGGAACCAATACCAACAGTGAAAACTGAGATGTCAGGGATGTCAGGGATGTTCGGAGGCCCGTTCGATTGACCATCGCTGAGCAAAACGACATAGTTCGGAACACCGGTTCGATCTCCTTTCTCTGGTCTGAAAACTTCATCGCGGATTGTATAAAGTACACTTGTGATATCTGTACCAGAACCTCTTTTAGGTAGAGTGATGGCTTCCAGCACTTCCAGGGATGAGGTGTACTCACTCAAGCCAAACAAAGTCTTCACAGTCTTGTCGAAGCAGACCAGCGACACCCGAACATTGCCATAGCTGAAGCTTACACCGAGAATGAGCTCGCGGAGGAACTCGAGCATGAGTGGGAAGTCCTTGGCTTCAGCTGACACGTCCACCACCAAGGCAAGGTCCATCTGTCTGTTACACTCTGCAAGACACATGTACCATGCAGTTACTCATTGCAGTAATTCTTGACAGATATCGATTTTATCTTATCATACATTGAACTTCCCAAGACTTAGAGTTATTGGGGAGGTCAAACAGGACAGGGAATGATATAATCATTTTCTACCAATCAATGAATTATAATAAAATGATAAAAGAGTTTAGTATAACTAAACTGATATTTTACATCAGTCATTTACTATATTTTTCTGACGACCTACCCCACTCCTTTTAAGCTTATCCCAAAGGTATATACTTTCAATGTTCTATTAATTTTATCGATTTTTAAATGCTATTTAAAAGTGAAAAGCTTGGAATCAACGCGAATACAGACAGGCCATCTTTAGGAGATGACACATGTACATAAATAATTTACTTTCTGTGATAAGTGGTAGATCAATGTTGTGCTTTGCATCATGTACATCGCTTGGAGAAAAGAACATGAACAATAATGAACTCGAATGAAATGAATACTCAAGAATCTACTTACTTCTGTCACAGTTCTTGCCAGAGAAGGGTGTGGGGCACTCACACATATAGGAGAGGAAGAGGGGCTTGCACGTGCCAGCATTACAGTTCACGTCCACACAGTAGTTGCGGTCTGAAATATTTAGGATTTTATTATGTACACGTATTGCTCTGAAAACAACATATCTGGAGTGAGTTATGCATAGTGCGTATTTCACTAGTGAGTTATGTGGGGTGGCCATACATGGAAACCAATCGTTTTTTTACTAAGATTACAACAGAAATTCAAATGTATGACTCGATTTCTTTCTATTTCATGATTAAAAAGCATATGATAAATATGTTAACTAACCCGTTGGTTTCAGTCGCTTAGAATATTGCACTTGTTGCTACGTAACTCGTACAATATTCACGCTCCTTCAACCTTAGTTAACCTCTATATTATGTATAGTAACCTCTACCGACCATTCGAAATAGAATGAATATGAGCTTCCAATGCCAACCAAGTGTCATACTAAACTACACATGTATTCAACACATATCTCACCATCAACTAGATCTATTGTATGTTAGCTCAGTCATTAATGTCACTAGTCTCTCTAGAAAACATGGTTGGTTAAAAAATGGTTGGTGAAAACATGGTTGGTGAAAACTAAAACACATTTATAAAACCAATTCACCACATCTTTCTTAACTCACAGACTAAATCTATATGACAGCTATTATATAGAGAGATTTGCATTCCGTCTTTTCAATATATTGAGAAAAGGGGAAAAAATCGTCCTTTTTCCTTAGAGTTGTATAGTGAACGGTAACACATTCCAGTGCTCCCTGGGCATAAGAATTACCCAGGTGACATGTTTTTATTGGAAATTTGGTTTCAATTAACTCTCTGCTTTCATGAGTCAAAGTTTGAAAAAGATATATTCGTTTTTCCCCCCTTTTAAATGGTGGTTTATACGTTTAAGTCCACATCATCAGATTTTATTAAATAAAGTACTCACCATCAACAATAGAGTCAGTGACAGCATCCACCAAGGAGGGCAGCTGACTCACCCGCCTCACCGACCAAAGAGTCTTCCTGATTGGCTGGCTGGCTATGGCCCTATACTCTAGTGCCCTCTGTCCATTAGTGCCGATACCAACCATGACAATACGCACCCCATGGATACGGCACTTGACTGCTTCATTGACGGTGACATCAAGGTCATCAGGGTCACCATCAGTGATGATGATGGCATAGTTGAGGACATCCAGGCGGTCACCCCCTTCTCCTGTGAACACACTTTGTCTCAGAACCTGGGAAAATATACAGCTAGAATAGTACTTGTTGTATATTATATATAACTAACGAGTTGGTTGAAGGAGCGTGAATATTGCACAAGTTGTGTAGCAACGAGTGCAAGGTTCTAAGCAACTGAAACCAACAAGTTAGTTAACAGATTTATTATATAATGCTTTCAATCATGAAATAGAAAATATTGAGTCATGAATTTGAATTTGAGGGTTACTTTTAGATACATTGTTTTCAGAGCAATGTGTGTATAATAAATATATAGTTAATTTTATTTCCTTCTTCAAACAATTACATGTATATGATATATAGGAAACATGGTCACAATAAAAGCTATACAAGTCTCCCTAAAGTGCCAGAACATAATAGGAAATACAAATATACATGCCATTATATGGTTATTAGATAATACCGTATATGGGTCAGATTTTCAGAAAATGTACAATTGTCAGCTGTTCACATTTAGTAAATTCTGCTAAATTAGGTTGTAATTTGGTCAATACTAGGTAAATTGGAGTATATTCGGCATTGCATTGATTCTAGCAATCTGTTTGGCTAGATTGAACTGTATTTTGACCTTTATTTTCGTCTAAAATATGGGTCATTTGAGAGGATTGGCGAATTTGAATTGTACAGTCTCTGAAAATCTTACCCATATATGTCTATAATTATTTGACTACCGAGATGTAAATACAGTAGCTGGGCAGTGGCACCCAGTCTTACGTATGTGGGTCAGATTTCAGAAAATGCACAGTTCTACACATCTCTCAAATTCTGCTAAATTAGAGTGAGAATTGATAAATACTAGGTATATCTGAGTATATTCTGTATTGTATTCATTCAATAAATCTGTCTGGTTATGTTGAACTGTATTATGAACCTGATTTCTGTCTTAAATTTGGGTAATTAGAGAGGATTGGTGACGACCAATTGTAAATTTCCTGAAGATCTGACCCATGTAGTCTGAACCCACCTTGAGTGCCTCAGCTGTGTTGGTGGTACCAGGGTCATAGTAGATCCTCTCAAGGGCATGCATGACGTCATACTTGGTCTTATATTCATCCAATGAGAACTCGAGTTTTGCTCCACTGCTGAACGTAATGGCAGCCACCCGGACTGTTTCACTACTGACGTTCAGGTTGTTGACTATGGCCTTAGTGAAACTGATGAGTTTGGGGAAGTTTTCTCTCTGTATGCTCCCTGATGTGTCTATCAGGAAGACAAGGTCCATTGCCTGACTGCTCCCTAAACGGTTGACAGAACAGATATATTTCTTTAGTTTCTTTAAACAGATGATTTACTGTGAGTGAGTGAGTGCGTGAGTGAGTGAGTGAGTGAGATTGGTTGCTTTACGCCCTTATCAACACATTTAATATGGTTATATCAAGGGCGGGAGAGCTGAGAGGGAGGCAGTTTATGATCATACCCAGGAAATAGATATAGAGAAGAAGGGAGAGAGAGAGACAGAAAAGAGACAGAAAGACACTTCATGGTCATACCAAGGACCATTGGTTTACTGTGAATCCTAAGCATTTGGTCATTCATATTGCCCAGCAGAGAGTGGGATGTTGTTGAAATATCTTTATGTGGACTTTAATTGTAAACGATAGAAAAATTTTATATACTCAGAAGAACCAAATGCAAATTTCTAAGGACGTTCAAACTCATTACCAACATTCTGATATGGATTCAACTAAAAAGTCCAGAATTTGAACCGCAATATATCCACAATGCAGAGTGAATTTTTGTAAGTAGAAATTATTATGACTTGGTCACACACACATGGTAAACTACACCGATCTACCTCCTGGATGACCTGCAACTTATGCAGAAGGTGGTTCCTTTTTCCCGAACATTGAAATATAATGCAATAGGGGATTTGCATAGCCGCCATTTTGAATCTTGATTCGCATGGAATTATGGGACTAACGGTACAGTCTAAAATCTATAGAAATCATGTTCAGCATGGAATATTTATCAATGCTCTAATGTCAATATTCATATGTTATACATGTTTCCATAACACTAGTCCCCATCTTTCCCATCATGCATTTGGTTTTTATAGATTATTTGTAAAAGCTATGATATTGGTGAAAACAATCTTGCAATTTTCGATAAGATATTGCCAAATATTTGTATGTCAGATTTCATCAGAATCCATTCCAGGATGCACTGTGACAGACATGCGCAGTGGCACATGCAAATCCCCTATTGTACACAGCGGAAATAAAGATTTATTTTTATTATCATATATCTTGAAACATCATTGTTGAGAGAATGGAAGATTTACACTTACTTCGCTCACAGTGCTGGCCGACAAAGCCAGAGGCACACACACAGTAGTAAGTGCCGATACCATCATAGCACGAGGCACCATTCTGGCACTGGTTCTGGTCACACTCATTCACAGCTGCAACAGTAACAACCTATATCACTACTTGGGTCAGATTTTCAGAAAATGTACAATTCAAATTCGCCAATCCTCTCAAATGACCCACATTCTAGACGAAAATAAAGGTCAAATTACAGTTCAACCTAGCCAAACAGATTGCTAGAACCAATGCAATGCCGAATATACTCGAATTTACCTAATATTGACCAAATTACAGCCTATTTTAGCAGAGTTTACTAAATGTGAACAGCTGACGATTGTACATTTTCTGAAAATCTGACCCACTTAGCTGGTTACCAACTGATTTTACTTACTGATCTGCACTATGCATTTTGTTTCATGAAACCACAAGTGGATTTCTGCAGATATGGGTAAGATTTTCAGAAAATGCACAACTCAACTTCGCCTATCTTCTCAAATTTAATAACCCAAATTTCAGACAAAAATAAAGTTCAAAATACAGTTCAACCTAACCAAACAGATTGCTAGAATCCATGCAATGCCAAATATACTCGAATTTACATAGTTTTGACCAAATTGCAGCCTAATTTAGCAAAATTTAGTAAATGTGTACAGCTGCCAATTGTACATTTAATATGGGAGCCTATGGATGCCGAGGTCTGTTTGCAATCCCTGCCAAATTCGCCACACGTTTGATTTAAGAGTTCTCTCAAAACAGATATCTGTATTAAGATATATGCAAAGACATTTTCCTGATAGACAGCATAACTAATGGTAAATGGTAATGGTAATTTTATGAGAACAGTGCCATTTGCACCGCTACTGTTAGGGGAACTTGTTTTTGTTTGTTTTTGAAAAGGTTTTTATTCAAACATATCCTGCCATCGTGGCTCTTTCATTTCTAAGACAACAAATATGCAGTGTCCCTTATTTTTATAGTTTTTTTTTCTATAATTTTCTCTCTCTTCACACAAGGTGGATCAGTAACACAAGTGATCTATTCTTAACAATGAGCAGCCGTCTAGCAGCTATTTACAAATGGGGGTTTTCACCCTTATTCTGATGACAAACATCTGATTTCTTCTATCATTTTGCGCCAGGAAATTGGTTTTTTTCTCCAAACCTTGTACAGTGTTGTTTTACTCTAATATTCTCAAATTCAGACTGGCCTCATTTAAAAAAGCTCTAAATACCACCTCATTTTTAGGGGAACTTGTTTGCCGTCTGAAAGAATCCCGTTAATTAATTTCCATTAAATACAAGAGTAATAACAATACCATCCTATGGTAAAGGAAGAGAGCGTTAAAAAGCGAGTAAAAACGTACCATTACAGAGGGACGTGACCAGCGGTTCCCGGATGGACTGGAGAGAGGAAAAGTTGGGGACCCGGTAGATGTTACTGTCTGCTGGTCCCGTGGCTATCCCCCTCAGCTCCTGCCGGCTCACACTGTTACTTACACCTATCACCACCAGGTGGATACCTGAAGAAGAATCAACATGCATCACTATTAGTAAAATTGACCATTCGTTCAGTAATGAACTGAAATCTTATCATAAAAACACCAATATTATGTTCAATGGAGAAGGTTTGAGTATACTTGTTATTTACACCTTTAGTACATATTTATCTAGTATACATATCACAATAGTTTTTCAAACTATTCGTCACTCACTTCTTAGTTAATAAAACTAGGATTATATAATTATTTACTTGTGGACCAAGCCCATATTAATTGCCAAGGGTCTTACCTAGGAGATTACATTGGAACCCAGAAGTGAAATTCATTAATTTTGTTAAGTCACTTATAGTGGACCATGATGCTACATGTATAACAATTAAATACTTAAATCATTTGTTTTATTTCTCACTCCAACTTACTTAAATATTACTCCTAGTGAAATAAAATGAAATACCCAAAACATAATTAATTAACTATTTTTAATTATAGTGAGTAAAACACTCCGCAGAAATGGCAATTATTTCTTGAATTGAAATTCCACGCTAAATTGCTTATACTTAAAGTGATATTAAATGATACTGAATCATCCTCATTTGAATTGCTTTGCTCATTTATCTTTTTATAGCACTTCACATTTAATCACAAACATTTATTCATTCACCATGTCTATACCAGAAACGTTTACCTCTGTACGTAGTGATATGGAAAAATATGAAAAAGAAAAAAAAAATAATGAAAAAGAAACTGCTGTGAATTAAAAAAAAAACAAAAACCAAAAAAAAACAAAAAAAAACAACAAAAACTGCTGTGAATGAATAACTTGAAACCTGGCGGTCTCTAGGTGGCGCCACTAACCTGCCTCCCTAGTTTTCACCGCCTCACGCCAGGTGGCCTCACGATCAGTAGACTTGCCATCTGTAATGATGATTGCCACGTTTGGCACTAGGGGGCGATCTCCGTTCACTTCTGTGAACATGTCCTCCCTTATACTCCTGTAGCCGAGGAAATTATTGATTTTAGAAACAATTAGTATATTAAATTTATTCGTAGCAATAGTACGTTTATATTGTATGTAAAATATTGTTATCTCTTTTGAAACATAAATGCACAGAAAATGCACAATCTACAGTTCTACACATCTATCAAATTCTGCTAAATTAGAGTGAAAATTGATAAATACTAGGTATATCTGAGTGTATTCTGTATTGTATTCATTCAATAAATCTGTCTGGTTATGTTGAACTGTATTTTGAACCTGATTTCCGTCTTAAATTTGGGTTATTATTTGTTTTCATTATTTTTAATTTTGGGTCAGATTTTCAGAAAAAGTACAATTGGCAGCTCTACACCTTTTAGTAAATTCTGCTAAATTAAGCTGCAGTTTGTTCAATACTAGGTAAATTCGAGTATATTCGGCATTGCATTGATTCTAGCAATCTCTTTGGTTAGGTAGAAATGTGTTTTGAACTTTATTTTCGTCTGAAATTCGGGTTATTTGAGAAGATTGGTGACGGTGAATTGTACATTTTCTGAAAATCTGACCCAAGTAATGAATAAGCATGATGAGAGAGATGGGGGCCTGTCTTGTGGAATCATTTAAAACACATCCCCCTTTATCTGTCTCACAATAAGTGGTAATCACTGAATGACATTCTCAATGCAACATTAATTGTATCACAATTTATGTTTGAGAAATACAACAAATCAAGTGAAGAATTTAATTGAGTTTTGATTGAGTTTTATTTTACTCACCTGATGGCAGCAGCAGTATTGGTGGTCCCCTGGCGGTAGGGCGTGTAAATAGCGTCCTGGATCATGCGCCGATCTGTGTATCTGTTTAGATGATGTTCTATCACTACCCCATCACTGAACGTCAGGATACCTGGGTGAGTGAGTGAGTGAGATTGGTTGCTTTACGCCCTTATCAACACATTTAATATGGTTATATCAAGGGCGGGAGAGCTGAGAGGGAGGCAGTTTATGATCATACCCAGAAAATAGAGATAGATAAGAAGGGAGAGAGAGACAGAGAAAAAGGAGACAGAAAGGCACTTTATGGTCATACCCAGGACCAGAGGATACCTGGGTGCTTACAAACATCCTTATTAATAATAATTATAAAGTTGGTAATAATGAGTATAAAGTGATTAATACAGAGATTATTCAATACACTAAATCAGTTTTAAACCCCAACTCAAAACTGATATGAATAGATTAAATGTTAGTTTTATTCTTTTATTTTTACATTCTTTATCAGAACTAGATCACCGCAATTAGGGTCTTCCTCTAGTACCTGGAGGAGGAGGTGAAAATGTAACCACGCCCGGGTTCAACATATTCATGCCACTGAGCCGACCCAGCACTTAGACCACTCGGCCACCCCACATCCCAATAATAATGATAACAAAAAATGCATAGAAGTACACTTTATCGCAACAAGTTTTGGAAAGTGGGTGTTAAATATAAATGTCAAATCAGTGGCAATGCATGAAAACAACCATCTGTATAATTAAGGTCATGCCTTATCTTTTATGTCTTATCTTTTATCTTTTAAGAAATTTGTTTAAAATAATAATATGTGATGTGTTTCAGGAAAATAAGTCATAAGTGGCAAAAATTGGGTTATGTGATATCATCATATTTGAAAAGATGAGACCAAGGAGATTCCAATGAATATAAACATTAAGGGTATCTAATAAGTATTTCTATATTTTAAGTTTGATATTTTTATTTCTCGACAAAATGTTTTCAATATTTTTGGGTAGACAATTATTATTAAAGTAGCTAAATATACTCTATGGGATGACCCTATGAATGAATGACAATATTTGATACACTGTTTTGCAATTTGGTACATGTATTCATACTTCATCCAGCGTTAGTCACACCAAAGATGAGAACATTCCTACAAAGAGATCTTGGGAATATATCACTTATGACTCATTTTCCTGAAACACATCACATATGATGCTTTTCTCCTCACCTATTCTGGTAGCCATCTCTGGGGACCCTGGGAAGGGTAGGTCTCCAATAAGGTCAGTGAAGAAGTCCAGCATGAGGTAAAAGTTTGTTTCACCAACAGATCCTGATGCGTCAATTGCCAGCACGATGTCGTAAAAGTGTGGACAAGCTGGAACCAAATGATAAGATTATATAAATTTATTTATTTATAACTACTCCATTACATTTTAATTCATGACTATTTCAGTAAATTTTAATTCATGACTATTCCGTTACATTTTAATTTTATTCCATTAATTCATGACTATTCCAGTAAATTTTAATTCATGACTATTCCATTAATTCATGGTTTTTCCATTAATTCATGACTATTCCAGGAAATTTTAATTCATCACTATTCCAGGAAATTTTTCATGAAGTTCATTCATGTCCACGAGTTCACCCCTCATAATAAACTAGGGTCACCAAGTTATTTCTGATTTTTTATTTAGCTAACTTGGGCCCATTGCACAATACATGTGTACACATGAGATTGTACCTTCAAGGCCAGTTAGCACCATCATAATATTGATGACTACGAGGGCATCATGATACCAGGGTTGGTGCATTATAAACATGCATTTGACTAAAAAAAGAATAATATATATAGTGCAATGTAAGTTATGCTATGAGGGAGTTACAGGGCCTCTAAGAGTGGTTTCCCATACAACCATATACATGTATAGTGCAATGCAAGTTACACTATGAGGGAGTTACAAGACCTCTAAGAGTGGTTTCCAATACAACCATATATAAATGTATACTGAAATGCAACTTACACTATGAGGGAGTTACAGGGCCTCTACAAGTGGTTCACCATACAATCACATATAGTGCAACGGGCCCATTATATAATCAGTTGGAATAGAGTTTCAAACCAGAAGGGACACTATATTGAAACTGTATTGAGGACATTTAAGAAGTGAAATCTTACCCAGCTGACAGTCCTTGCCTGCGTAGTTCTCCATACATTTACATGTGTACTGGTTGGTACCATTGTTACATATTCCTCCATTCATACACGGCGACTCCACACATTCATTTGTGTCTATGATTGAACATAATATTCATCTATTACATGCAAACAAAGGAATGTTGGATATCCTTTCATATGGATACATGTATATCAGGAACTATAATTTAGGTTTAGCTTGGCATACAACATAAGATAAATACTTCATTATTATTATTTAGAAACAATGCCTTTTCTAATAGTCTATTCACTTGGAATGATAGAGTGAAGGGATGAAATTGTCCCTTTGTCCTGGCTAGGAAAACTACTTGGGGGTAAAAGTCCTAGTAGGGTAAAGTCCAGGGGAGAGAGGTTGGGGGGAGAAAGTCCTAGTGGGTAAAGTAAGTCCTAGGGGAAAGGTCCTTGGGGAAAAGTCCTTGGGTGGGGAAGTCTGGGGAGAAAGTCCTAGATGAAGAGATATGAGGGAAAGTCCTAGTGGGGAAAGTCCTAGGGGAAGCGATCTAGGGGGAAAGGTCCTAGGGGACAATAGTCCTAGAGGGGAAAGTGAAAACTCCTAGGGAATGTCCTAGGTGGGAAATGTTGTGTGTGTGTTTGTGGGGGGGGGGGGGGGGGGTGCAGAGGGGAAAAGTCCTTGGTAGAACATTCATTTGGGGCTAGGGGGAGAGGAGTTGGGGGAAAGTCCAGGGGTAATGGTACTAGGGGAAAAGTCACTTGGGTTAAGGTCTTAGGTGGGAAAGGTCTGGGGGAAAGTCCAGTGTGTAGCGGCTGCGAGTTGCGTCTTGGGGTGACGATTATGATTGTTCTTCAACATTATTATGGATATTTTGTTTTTCAAATGACCAGTATTCCCCGATCTGACCCATTGCAAAAGCCCCCCACCGTCCCGTCCCCCCACCCGTCCCGTCCCGGCCGTGTAGGCTGACTATACAGCTCTACACGGCCCAACAAGTAGAGGTTGAAAAAATAAAAATCTGTGCCCACGACGAGCCTTGAACTCCCAACCCTCAGGTCTGGAGTCCAGCGCTTTGCCTCGTTGCTATCGGCGGTAGTCGGGAGTGCACTCCTTCATTCCAGGAGTCATACGCCTAGGGTGACTCATGCCGAGTGAGTCTTTAATAGAAAATGTACTACAGGTAATAGAATTTGTGAGTTAGCTAAGATTTTTCTTCATAATCGTGTCTAGGGGATCCATATCTACAAGAATCAGTCACTGGTTTGGGGCCTGCAACTTGTTTTCTATGCAAACAGGTCGATATTGCCTGACTCCCATACATGGTCCTTGCTGAACCGGAAGGGTCTGATGTCACTCATGAAAGGCTAAAAAGTAGGCCACGGCCTGAGCCGCGGGATTGTGACGCTTCGTCCAGGAGAGGAAATGCCAGTGAGTAAAAGTCCTGTCAAGATTCTAAAAGTACATGACTTCCTCGACCCAAGTCGGTCATAACATGGGATTTTTGGTGGGATTTTTGGAGGGATTTTTGGTGGGATTTTTGGTGGGATTTTGGTGGGATTTTTGGTGGGATTTTTGGAAGGTTGCCATAAAAAACACCCCTTGGCAACCAGACTATATGAGAACTCACCGTTACAGGTTGCATCCTGCATGGCCTGCACCACAGAGTCAAGTGACTCAAAGCTGGTGACCTGCATCATGTTCTTACTGCGGGGTATAGAGGCCATGGCACGCAGCTCTGCAGTCCTCAGCCACATGGGGTCCCCTATACCTAGTGCCAGCACTGTGATACCCTTCTCCTTCAGCATACGTGACTCCTGTGGTATGATAAAGTCATTATAAAGGGTAATATTACATATACACATGGGGTCCCTATACCTAGTGCCAGCGCTGTGATACCCTTCATGTTACAAGACTCCTGTGGTATGATAACGGCGTTATAAAGGGTAATATTACATATACACATGGGGTCCCTATACCTTGTGCCAGCACTGTGATACCCTTCTCCTTCAGCATATGTGACTCCTGTGGTATGATAACGGCATTTTAAAGGGTAATATTATGTATATGCTGGGAAAGAAAAAGCAATGCGATAAATTGGTGGAGGCAGGACTATCAAGAGGTGGCGTAACGACATAACAAAAATCACATTGTGAGATTGTAACTGTTGCTTTATATTGAATAAAAATTTAACTGTGGAAAAAAAATACATGGGGTCTCCTATTCCTAATGTGATACACTTCTGCCTCTACCAAATCTCACATAACTCCTTACATTGGTTGTTTGGTACACAAAAGTGTGAAAAATAGATATTGGAAAATCACAAACCTAAATAAGAGGAAAAACAAAGATATTCAGCACTCTGGATATAACTATGATTATGGTCTAAGAACAGATATTCTTCCGCGATTTTGTTTACCAATAGGAATAGTTCCATCCTTTCTCCTTACCTCTAATGTGGCTCTGAAGTTATTGGAAGCGCCATCAGTGATGACAATAACAAAGTTAGGCACATCAGGTCTGTCTCCGTTCTCTGCAGTGAACATGTGAGAGTGGACGATATTAAGTGCATCTGCAGTGTTGGTGGTCCCTCTGCCATACTGCACCTCCAGTATTGCCCTTGCAACCTTAACACAACAATAACATTTGTTTTGATCATGATTTAATTCAAGTAATTAGATTTATTTTGATCAAAATGTAGTTCATGAAATCAGATTATTGACCTAATCTATCTTAGGTCACAATTCGTCTTGGAATGTAGTTCTAGAAACAAGATTTAATAGACTTTTTTTTTCTGTGAAATATCACATATCCAGGGTTTATTAGACTAAGGGTGCATTGCACCATACATGATAAGATTTAATGATGATAAGTGTTTTATAGGCCTCATAGCATCCTCTTAAATTACGACTATGAGGGCTTTATCATAAAAGGGTTGTCATATTTAAACTCATGCATTAGAGCACAGAACTATATAGATAGAGGTTCATTCTGCTCACTGATGGCCAAATTTGTAAAGTACCCTATTCTACATCTACATAGTGTAATGCACCCTTAGAGATCCATAGCCCAGGTTCCATGAACTCACCTCTTCATCCAGTTCATATTGGTTTAGGTGGAAGAGCACCTTGCCCTTGTCTCCAAACATGATGAGCCCCACGCGTGCTGTGCCTGCGTCTATCTCCAGTACGCCGGTCAGCGTGCGCACAAAGTTCAACATGCGCTGGAAGTTACCTTCTCCCACACTTCCTGAGTCGTCCAGCACAAACACCAGGTCAATGTACTTGCTGCAATCTGCAGGAACAATTGAATTGAATTGAATTGAAAAATACTTTATTTGTCCGACGTTATACAATAGTGAAAAAATATAGACAAATTGGTAAACAGGTTTCTGGATAAGATCTGGGTCTTCCAGCCGTTACCTTTTTTTTGTTGAAAAGTTTCTCTATTGCTCTATTTTAGAAGCATACTAAAATATACAGGATATTAGACATAAAACAAGTTATAAGACAGGGTATGAAGTTAAAGCACAAAATACTAAGGTCAGAACTCTACCTAGATTACTAGGTATAAGGATATTCTAATTGACAAAATGCTTTGAAATCTTTTACACTTAAATGAATTATAAGTGAGCTGAGCAAGCACTCCATAGCACTGGGTCACCCCACATCTTCAATGCAATATAATGTTATCAAGCCTAGCAGTATTATCTATTGCTACTTATCAATTATGATATGCATTGACAATATGGCAATGAGAATAATCTCACATGTGAAACTTGACCAAATAAAATTTATTAAAAAGAAATTGTGTTGGTTAATTTAAGACAAGCTTACAGGTTGTGTCTATTTCACAGTCTGACCACTTGAGCCTGATGGCGTCGGTCACTTGGTCCTCAGCCTGGTCCACCATGAACACATGGGCTATATCAGGGTCACTGCCAATCATCTTCAGCTCGTTCACATCCACCTGTGCTCCCAGGCCTATGGCATACATCTAGACATGAGAAAGTATATATGGGTCAGATTTTCAGAAAATGTACAATTTGCAGATCTACACATTTAGTGAATTCTGTTAAATTAGGCTGCAATTTGGTCAATGCTAGTATAGGTAAATTCGAGTATATTCAGCATTGTATTGATTCTAGCAATCAGTTTGGTTAGGTTGAACTGTATTTTGAACTTGATTTTCGTCCGAAATTTGGGTTATTTGAGAATTGTCGGTGAAAATACTTTTTGCACGGGGCCACAACCTGTCTAGGTGTGCATAGATGACTAGACAATATTGTGGCGGGTGGGGAGTTGGACTTTATGATGCATTGACTGGTACTGCTGGACGTTGTCATCTGGTTAATAATCTAAGGGATTACAGCTCCACTATTTAAAGCAAATGTGATGTGTGTCAGGAAAATGATTCACAAGTCGCTAAATCTATCTTTTTCAAAGTGATTTATTGACAAGATGTCTTTCTGGGAATGCTTTCAGTTCTAGGGTGCTTGACCCTGCTTACAGCATGTACACGTGTACCAAATTTCATGACAGTGTAATAAATATTTCCATGCATTTCTGAGGTCATCTTATTATCTACTTTATTAGTAATTGTCCTCCAAACAATATTGCAAACTTCAAAAATAAAAATATTAAATTTAAGCTATAGCGATATTTATAAGATGTCCCATTGTTTACTATCATTAGAATCGGCTTGATATCATCTTTTCAAATATGATAATATCTCAAAATTCATCTTTTGCAACTTGTGACTCATTTCCCTGAAACACATCAGACATTTGAATAAAAGTTCCTCATTACCTGAATGCCTGCTTGTTGATCGTTATTAAATCAATGCATGAAGACTGAATGTTATAGTTGAGCGCTCCTTTCCTTTATAGGGAAGAGGGAGGGGGAGGCAAGGTCCTTCGGTCATTTTATGATTTTAAGTGTCATTAAACGTCGCCTACTTGATATGTGCTATTATGACCTGGCTTAGAGGGGAGAGGATTAAATCTAAGACAGGAGGAACTTCCCCCCAATTTGGATCGAGGGAGGCGAGCCCAGCTGTTTTTTATGGGGATGTGAACTGATTAACAGGGACTAATGGAATATTCCTTCTTCCACATCTCGACATCAGAGAGAAATTCCCGCTCTATAATTACCCTGCCATAAACTATATTACCTGAATGCCAGCCTGGTGCATCTTGGTAGACTCAGTCTGCAGGTTCTCTGCCTCCCAGGTGGACTTGCCATCAGTGATGAGCACACCCACATCTCTCACTCCAGGTCGGTCTCCGGGCGACATCTTGAACATCCGCTCCCTCGTCATCCTCAGACCCCCTGTCAATGTCAATCAGTAGAGATATGTAAGTAAGATTTGCAGAAAATGTACTATTCAACTTCCCCAATCCTCTCAAATAACCCAAATTTCAGATGAAAATAAAGTTCAAAATACAGTTCAACCTAATGAAAAAGATTGCTAGAATCAATGCAATGCCGAATATACTCGAGTTTACCAAGTATTGACTAAATTGCAGCCTAATTTAGCCTAAATGTGTCGGCTGCCAGTTGTACATTTTCTGGAAATCTGACCCATATGTGTGGTGTCATAAGTAACAAAAATGACATTTTCCCATTAAAAATTACATTTTTGTGCAGGAATGTTCTGATGGTTTGGTTGCTTATGGCTCTTAGTTGTATGAGTTGTACAAGTCACTGGGTATAGTCCAACTGCCTGCACTGAATGTCAGCCAGGTCAGAATATAGCCACACCACTGTATCTATGTAGTGAGTATTTCCCACAAATGTGATGTGTTACAGAAAAATCACAAGTAGCAAAATTGTTACTTTTCAAAGCGTTTTATTTGCAAGATATATTTGTGGGAATGTTTTCACTTTTACTAGCATGAATGCATGTACCAAATTTCAGGACAGTGTATAAAAGATATTCAACAAATACATATCAAATATCGTACTGTTTACCATCATTGGAATCTACTTGATCTCATCTTTTCAAATATGATGGTATCTCAAAATCTTTATTTTTTCTGAGACGTGTGATTCATTTTCCTGGAACACATCACACATAAAAAACTGTCAACAATTTCCTACCTGAAGTGTTAGTGTTCTTGTCATGGTAGAGGATATCACTGATGAGTGCCTTGATTCCTGGCCTGGTGTAGTCTGTGTCAAAGTCAAACTGTTTGTGAGCGTAGTTACTGTATGCGACAGCGGCCACGCGTACGTTGAACTCTCCTACTGGCAGGAGATCCACCAGGTTGCGTGCAAACACCAGACTACGTGTCCACTCCTCCTTCACACTCCCTGAACAGTCAAGGATGAACACCAAGTCGGCAGCATCTGTACACACTGTGGGACAATTATGTTTATATTGTATTTGTATTTAAATATTTTTATTCAGGAAAGAAACATTATGTAACGGTTACACTATTCTCAGAGTATGCTGTTGTGGATACAAAAAGGATAATAATAATAATATTTTATAATTCTTCCAAAATTTCTAAATCTATTTATATATATCACACATCTTTCTAGATAAGAACAACCTTAAGAGGCATTTACTACAAACCTCACAGAAAAAGGAATAATAATAGTAATATTTTAGTTTTGATAATCTATTGAAAATAAAAAAATAAAAAATAAAAGACACCCCCCTCGTTGTGTCTTATTTTATTTTCATTTTCATTTCATATTCATTTTTCTTTCTTTTCTTTTTTCATTAGATATCATTATAATATTATAATCTTTATTAATTATTCTTATTTGCCCTGACAAATTCCTCTATGGTGAAAACCCATATGGTTTTGCTTTGTTTAAGCTTTTATGAATATTGTATTGTATTGTTATATTTTTGTTACAGCGTAAACATATAAATATTGAGTCATTTGCGGAAAGTGAAGTTTAAATTATTCTGATGAAAAAATACCTTCTGCTAATAAAAACAGGACTTGCAGACCACCCTAGTACTAAATGTCAGCGTCTGTTGTTTTCTTTTTTATGTTGGATTTTATAATTGTGGCTTGTTTATTATTTACTGGTTCATTATTTAGTTAACCTGACCATAACTTTTTAGTGTCATACAAGTTGCAATATGGAGGCAGCCAGGGTAACATTCCGGGGAAACAATGTGAGATCCCAGTTATTAACCATAACTGAGCTGTATGACCTGCAATTGTTTCAACCCAGTGTTTTACCTGAAGGTAAATACTAGTGTTTACTAAAAAAAAAAGAATGAATCATGGAATATTCTTTAAACTTTGGATTTAGAAAGAACATGGCTGGGGGAACCCAAAAAGCAAAAAATAAAATATGTCATTGGATTAGTTTACTACTGTTCACTATAGAAGTCTATGGGAAAACGGGTATTTTCTGCATTTTCCCCAATAGCATATGATTCAATCATACGATTTTCTTTAGAATCTGCATATACATTGCTGACATTTTATTCTACCCTCCCAATTAAAAAAATAAGGGGTTATTGAACTAAAAAAAATGTTATTGAGCTAAACTTGTATCACAATGAGATTCCCCCATTGAAATCAATAGTTAATGGAAGTAAACTTCACTCATCCCTAAAACACAAAATAATATGATAACATCCAGTTTCTTTTGGCGTTTTGTAATCCCCCAACCATGCTCTTTCTCAAGACAAAGTTTGAACAAAATATATGGACTTCTATTGTTTCATGCATTAGTTCCTTGATTTCCCGCGTGCTGCAGTGCTGACATCGCTGGTACCTTTAAAGTGCAGTACTTACACTGGAGGTCCCTGCAGAGGTTGGTGGCAATGCTGTTGGTGAGGTTGGCCAGAGTTTTAGGCCCACGGGTGTAGTAGAAGTGGTCTTCATCTGGGTTGGTGGCGATGGCCCTCAGCTCCACCCTGTCCACCCGCCCATCTATACCCACTGTGAACAACCGCACTCCTTTATGCCGCAACCCACTCGCCAGCGAAAACACCTGCAAGAAAGGTTACCCATTGCACTAAACATGATACCATGGTGTCCTAAAGCTGCACTTTCAGCTAACATCGGTCAAAAACTGAGCATTAGATGTCATGCAATATAAGTTCAATTGTTGTAAACAAATGACAGGTAATACAGTTGGGGCAATAGGGGATTTGCATGTCTCACTGCGCATGCATGTCTATGACAGTGCATGTTGGGATAGATTCAGTTCAAATCTGACGTACATATATTTAGCAACAATTTCATGGAAAAATGCCAGAATATTTTCAACAACATCATAGGTTGTGTAAATGATGTATAGAAACGAAATGCATGATGGGAAAGATGAAGTCTTCTGTTATAGAAACATCTAAAACACATGGATATTGATATGGGACAACTGATAAATATTCCAAACTAAAGATAACGTGTTTTCTATAGATTTTATACTGTAACATTACTCCCATAATTCCATGCGAATCAAGATTCAAAATGGCGGCTATGCAACTCCCCTATTGGTGTAATGGGAAATGGGTTCACGGTATGTGAAACAGTTATGATCTGACCATGGTCTTCCACCCATTGCTGTGGCTACGGATACTTAGGTTTAACAAGGGCCTGGAAGTGGGTAAAGCTAGTCTACAATTCTAATTGACAGTATCATGGCTTTGTAGATCCGGATGTTGCTTGTTGGGTCAGCATTTGTCTGATGTGTAAGAGCATGTAAAGTTTGTTGTTTGAATAAAAACAAAAAAGTTTATTGTTTGTTGTTTGTGTGATTTTATATATTTGTTTTTGCCATGGCCATTAATTTTTAGTGTTTGGTCCAATGTGTCAATATTTTTAATACAATTAATTAAGAATTACTACCTTTGTTAATAAATTAATATAATGAAATATAGTGAATAATATATTACCTTTTCCCTCTGCACATTGGGCTGGCTGGCTGTAACGAGGAGTACTGCATCAGGTGCATTGTCCCTGGCACCATGCTCCTCCAGGAACACGGAGGTGGAGAGGAAGGAGAGGGCGGCCGTCAGGTTAGCCAGCATGTTGGGCTCATAACTCAGTCTACCCACCGCCATCGCCACCTGACAATAGCAACTACTCATTAGAACTTTTTTTGATTTTTATTAGTTTAGAATTTTTGTTTAGGTTTAAAATTCTTTATGTAGGAAATACATTACATCAGTGATGCTATTCTCTGAAAAATCCTGATTTACTGTATATATACAAAAAAAAGTCATTGGTTACTAGAAAAAGTATTAAGTACAGGCACAACAAACAAAGTAATATATTCTGATCTTATGTGTGGCTACACACGTTTTCCCAAAGTCTGATACTTCTTTACAGAGTGGGCTACTTACTCAAGAGTTTTCCGTCAATTCTCACTTAATATTTGGTCCAATTTAAGCACATAATACTGTTAGAAAGTATCAAAGAATAACGCCTCACCTCCTCTGATGTGAAGTATCTGTTGAAGGGGAAGATGAGTTTGGCTGAGTTACCATAGACGACCAGAGCTACTCTACTGAGCTTCTCACTGATGGTGAACCTGTAGGACAGCTCCTGGATGAGGCGGATCATGGAGTCCCATGTCTCAAAGTCCACCTGTGAGGAACTGTCCAGTACCACCGCTATATCACCCAGCTCTGTGCATTCTGTAGGTAGAAAACATACCACCGTGTGAGTTTTGAATTGAATAGAATTGAATTGAAAAATACTTTATTTGTCTATGGTTATACATAAGGAGATTAGATAAATGGGTAGACAAGACTTCTGGATAATATCCAGGTCTCCCAGTCGCCACCTGATAGTAGAAAGAGAACTATACTAAAAGGAGTTTGCATACAGAGCAAAATACAAGTAAACGATATGAAGTTAATATAATCAAACAAACAATATGAAGTCGACATTATCAACTATAATAGTAAAGAAATGCTGACAGTGTCTACACTGTGAGCAAAATACAAGTTATGGCAAGTTAGAGAAAAGAGATATAACCTTTTTTAAAGTATGACTTATGACATTTTCTCATGACAGTTTCATGTTGGTTTTATGTCATCTTAAATACCATATATGGTGATAGTAGAGTGCAGAAAAAACAAGTCCCTCCTGATAAAGCTCAGTGTCCAAGTCAATCTCACAATGTATAGTAAAACTTTCAGAAGAAAATGATGATAATATTATATGAAAACTTTCAAAGGAGAATCAGGATACATGAAAACTTTCAAAAGGAGGTCATAATGTATGAACACTTTCACAGTTCCTTTAAATTTCCACCATCCAACTGCCATGGCAATACATAGTGACCTATTTGATAATACATGTGTATTCTGGTAGAAAAGATAATGCGTGACGTTTATGGCAAGCCGTTTGGGTAACAATTCAAGAAACTGTTTTATCTCAACAAACACTGTTTTATCTCAACAAACACTGTTTTATCACCTTAAATTCTATGTGTTGATTTCATCTCGAACTCAGCATGTATATCATCATCACTCGCTTCTGTACTCAAGTATGTCATGACATAAAAATAGTCTCTCTAATATAATAGTTACCCTTAGTTTCTCCTGGTCAGTCTATAATATTAATTCTGCAAACTTCTAGAGGGATTGCCAAGCATTTCGCAGTGGACATGCTTTGGCATAGTGGGAACCCATTCCAGTATGTTTTATAAGCGATTTCCTAGACAATCCGCGTTTAATATGGGTTTTAAATTAAACTTACACCCACTTCTTTCACGCCCACCTGTTTACCATACAAATGCAGTAACCAACATGAGGTTCAAAATCAAAATTCATGAGGTTCAAAATCAGTTCCATCCAAAGCCATCTTAGGTTTTTAAAAATCTTGTTGACTTTACAATGAATATTCATTAAAGTGCGGGCCCTAAGGATGAAAATGGAATTCTAAAAAAAGGAAAAAAATGTGTCTTTGCATATTGGCAGTGAAGAGTGTGAAAATCAAAGTTAACATTGCCCCCGTTGCATAACAATCTGCGAGCTCAATAGTAACACTGAAAAAGCTACTCGCAGATTATAACGGGGGCAATGATGTGTACAAGCAGGCGTGAACTGAAAGGCGATAATGTGTCTATTTGAAAATGTATAGTACCCGAAAGCTGCCACAAAGTCTCATTTTCTGGATGGAATAAAAATCAAAACTGAAAAGCGATCATGTTTGTAAAAAAATCTAGGGTAAAAAGAAACACCCTTTACAGAGGGATGGATGTACCGCCGGGAAAAATGCAAATATATAAATCAAATAATGGTTTAAATGTGCCCTCAATCGTCATCATATCATTCACATGTACACATCAGCAACTATCATTCTTGCTGATAAAACACTTTGATGAAAGCTATTCATTTCAAGTTATAAATACAGAATATAGATGTAAAAAACGCTACATCAAATAAAAGAGCGGCAGAGAGGGAGCAGGGGGATCAGGGAAAAAGGAGAGAGATGGGGGATTGGGGAGAGAAAGGGGAGTGAGAGAGGGGAGGTATGGGGAGTGAGAGAGGGGAGATATGGGGAGAGAAAGAGGGCGGAGCGAGGGAGGGAGAGAGGAGGAGACGGTGGGGGGAGTGGTGAGGAGTAAGGGAGAGATCTAGATCTGTTAATAAATCCGAATTTAAAAAATAAATAAAAAAGAAGCACAAAACTTATATTCACATTCTCATAGTTTATGCAGGTATCCCGAACGCAACCGCTCTTTTTAAACTACCTTATACCATAACAGAATTCTACACCCAACCGCAGCAAATTAAAATATTTACCCCGAGCCGAAAATGACATTAAGTGGTGCAAAAACTGGGCTAAAAAACCCGTGGATACCCGAACAACACCTTGTACCATTACACTATTTGCCTTGTCAACAAGGTGATAAACGGCTGGTTACCGAATACACCCGACAAGTACATGTCTGCGATAATATTGACATGGAGGGATAAAAAGAACATGGCCGTTCCTCTTCAAACATACCGACAGGGGCGATGGTTTAGGTGCCTCTGTTAGCAAGTCATTTAAGAGATTGGTGCGAAATATGTGACGTGTTTCAGCAAAATTACACTGAAGTCGAAAGAAATTGAGAAAATGCAAAGAATTTGAAAAAATGGATTTTGAGATATCAGTATATTTGAATAGATGAGATCAAGCCGATTCTAATGATGGTAAACATTAGGACATCTAATAAGTTTTTTTTAATATTTTAAGTTTGGTATTTCGATTATTTGATAAGAATGTTGGCATTATTTCTGGGTGGACAAATATTAGTAAAGTAGCTTACTATACTCTATAGGATGACCTTAGAAATGCAAAGATATGTTTAAGATACTGTCTTGAAATTTGGTATGTGTATCCATACAAAGTCATGCACTAGACACCCCTAAAATAAAAACATTCCACCCAAAGAGATCTTGTAAATAAAACACATAGATCAATATCAACTTTACCACTTGTGACTCATTTCCTATAACAGATACCTGATATATGGGTCAGATTTTCAGAAAATGTACAATTGGCAGATCTACACATTTAGTAAATTCTGCTAAATTAGGCTGCAATTTGGTCAATACTAGGTAAATTCGAGTATATTTGGCATTGCATTGATTCTAGCAATCCCTTAGGTTAGGTTAAACTGTATTTTGAAGTTTATTTTCGTCTGAAATTTGGGTTATTTGAGAGGATTGGTGAAGGTGAATTGTACATTTTCTGAAAGTCTGACCCATATGCCATTACACCTGGCTAAAACACTTGTATTAACATATAACTGCAGCAGAATATTGATAAATGCAGTCCTATCAGTCATAATATGAGTAGCTCTTGTATAAACATATAACTGCAGCAGAATATTGATAAATCCAGTCCTATAAGTCATAATATGAGTAGCTCTTGCATAAACATATGACCACAGCAGAATATTGATAAATCCACTTCTGAATATGAGTAACTCTTGTATAAACATATAACAGCAGCAGAATATTGATAAATCCAGTCCTATAAGTCATAATATGAGAAACTCTTGTATAAACATATAACTGCAGCAGAATATTTATAAATTCAGTCCTTTTATCAAATGTGGTGTGTTACAGGAAAATGAGTCACAAGTCGCAAAATTGATATTTTTCAATGTATAAGATCTTGTTGTAGGAATGTTCTCAACTTTAGTGTGTTTGACGCTGACATCTGTATGAATACATGTGTAGTGGATATGAGGATCAGCGCAAGTCTAGTATAGCTTGCTGTTGTTTTAACTCTTATATAACCGGGTCGGCCTTCAAGGTCAAGGTTGGAGCTCCGCTCGCTCAGCCTTTCAAGCCTTTCGGATCTGTTCCGTTTTTACCTTGAATGAAATGTAAGCTTTACCCTAGTTACAGATTACCTTTCATCTTTCTGCATTGACCAGAATACGTACTGTATTGCATAACTGTGATGTATTGTGTATCTCCTGTATCACTTATTCCTGTACGAAGAACATCTTGCCATTTACTTGTACACACCTTGTTATTGTACGGATTGTATTAGTGACTATTCCGGAAATCCTTTCCGTCAGATGTCTTGGTTAGCCCGGCTGACCATGTACCTTGTGATTGCACTGTGGGGGAAATAAAGCTACGGAAACAGAGATCGTTGTCCATGTTTTACTTTCCCTTAGTCGAGAGGAGAATCGAACCTGGGTTGTCTAAGTAATAGCACGAAGGTTATCGCGGGCTGGATAACTAGTGTCACCATTTACTGATAAACTACCTGTAGGAGAGCCTACAGCCCCGGATTGGTAATCGAGATATCCGGGGGTTCACTACAATTGGTGCCGTGACCAGTTCTCGACCTCAGTGCTTTCAGTCCGTTGGTTGTCCCAAATTTCTTCCCGGAAGAAATTGAGACTGCGGTGGCAGTCCGTGACGTCTACGAAAGATGTCGTATTCTGATTCTGCGGCGCAGACGGAAGGAGGTCGTTATGGAACGAAATCGAGGAGACAAGATTTCGTGGGTAGAGACCCGGGGCCGGCAACCCCGAGAAGTCTCCCTGCGGATTTCGAGTCACCTTCCTCTGACCGTGGTGCCAGAGGCGGAGCGAGACCAAAATATTCCGGAGGGAATTTCGCGCAGTGGAGAGGCCCGCCGAACGACACGGAAGATTCTGACCTTCGTGAGAAATTCCGGCAGTCGATCGCGGAAGAGCTCCAAACCCAAGTCCGCGAGCTGATGGATGAGAATTTTGAGCTCCGTAAGAGAATAAATACGGAATCCGTGGACAATGGTCCGGACGGGCGTTTACTTGAAGATCATGTAAAGCCCTCCCTAGAGACGGGGACCCCGCAGAGACGTGAGATGACAGCTCTGGAGTCGGAGTTGCTTGAGATGATCCAGGGGATTGGGAAGCAGAATCCTACCAGAGGTCCCGTGACATCCACGTTTATGGACCAAAAACCGGCTAGTGAGCCTACTACAAATGATCCGTCGATTGTGTCCGATCAGGGCGGAAGAGACCGAGATCACCGCGGTGTGACGTTCTCTCGGCATACGATGATGACATCATCTCCGAGGCGAACACGTAAAAGACATGATGACTCTCAGTGGAGAGAACCTGATCGCAAACGACAGGGAAATCATGGCAGAGAGCATGGCCGAGGGAATAGTCCTTCTCGTCATATAAGTCCTGCCGGAGGGCATGCGCGTTCGGCGTATGTTACCGCATCCCCGTTGTTTCCGCAGAGGCGTTCTCAGGGGGACTCGGATAGTTCTGACGAGGATCGACGACAGAGGTCGCCTTCCCATAGATCCCGTAGAACCAACCGGTCCCTAGTCCCTGGTCTTGAGTATGACGGACCAGAGGAATCTGATGAGGAGTTCACGTTTGTTCACCGTGAGGAAGTTGAGAATCACCCGCCGAAGGTCCCGCCGGTGAAGATGTGGGATGGCAAAACCGCGTGGCGGACCTACCTCATGGAGGTAAAGGTGATCGCTGAGTCGCACAATTGGACATCTGCTCAGTTGCTTCGACAATTGAGGTGCGGCACACGCAAACAGCTGGCAGAAATGGGTGACCTGCCAGTGGACGTAAATCTCCGGCAGTTCGTTGAGCACATGGATGCGAACTACGGAGAAAGGTCCAAGTTCCGGTTGCAGGCTGAGTTCTACAACTGTCGACAGACCCCAGGACAAGCCGTTCGCTTGTTCGCCAATGAGGTGGCACGGAAGGGCCGAAAGTCGTTCGGTCGCATGGACAACACATTGAGAGCTGTGTCCCTGCGCATTTTTTTGCAAGGGGTCACAAACGCTGAGATGTCCGCGTGGGTGCGTCTAAAGCAACCACGGGACTTGCAAAGCGCTGTAGATTGGGCGGAGGTATGGGAATCTTGTCAATTGGATTCTCGCTCAGTTACGACCATCAATGCAGCGGAGGCTGCCCTGGTTGTTCCGGAGATCCCTGCACCCAATAGCAGACCTTCGCGAAGAGCATCGCGGAGAGCGATTGTCCAGGCCACAAGCGCAGCGAGTGCTTCAGATTCGTCAGAAGATAGTCTGCAAGCCGCTGTGATCCAGGTCTTGCAAACTTGGAAGGGCGGACAGGGACGCAACGGGAGCGGAAGGACTTCCGGTAGTACTTCTCAGTGGAGAGGGAAATCGGAGAGGCCCCGCGGAAGGTGCTATGCTTGCGGACAGGAAGGGCAGTACTACAATTCGTGTGGTATCTGCACAACACGCGGAAGATGGGAGTGAGGCTCTGACGCCCGTGTGTAGGGAAGCGGGTAGAGTAATACAAGATAGCTGCCCGTTACCGAAAACGGATACTAGTTGGTCGTCTGATGAGACTACTCATCCAGGGATCGGAGTTGATCCAGTGGATAGTTTTGCAGATAGCGATCCTGACGTGCTATGGGGTCGTGCAGAACTCCGAGCTGTTGTCGGTCAAGTGTTAGTCGTGGAGGAAGGTCCCGACAACCTTGCCGTCGTTCAGCAGGTTTCCGGTGATGAGCAGAGAACGCTGAAGATCCGTGATGCATGCATTGCGGAGAGATGGTACGCGACTGTATCTGTGAACGGAGATATCGGTGAATTTCTGTGGGACCAAGGTGCGACGACTAGCCTTGTGACAAAGAGATTCTACGATTCCCTGCATCAACAGCCGCCGATGGCTCCGTCCCGGCTGGCGTGCATGATGGGAGGTGGTTCGCAGATAACTGTTCACGGATGTGCCTTGATTCCCGTGACGTTAGGGAAACGGACGTATATGATTACGTGTCTGGTAGTAACGGGTCTTGCCGGCCCCGAATCCGGGATCCTAGCTCAGGATTTTGCTTTGTTGCACTCATGTAATATATACTGTTCAGGGAAGCTTGCGTTGAGCAATGGCGCTGATGCTGTGAAAATGCACCATTGGCGCGGATCTCGACCGTTGCGGATGAGTCCCTCTGTGAAAACGATTGAAGCTAAGGAGACTGAGGATGGGTATGAAGTAACACTCCGGGAAGCGGTGGTTATCCTTCCTCGATCAGTCACACTTGCTAAGATTGACGTTCGCAGGTGCTCTGACACATCAACAGGTTTGATGTTCGAGCCCGATCAGAGACTGCTGAAGGAATATTCACTGGGATGCCTTAACACTTATGTGACGGCGGATGAAAAAGCAGTGATAGCCTTCAGTAATCCGTCCGGAGAGTCCCTACGTCTAGAGACTGATGTGGTGGTCGGAAAAGTGAGTGAGGTGACGCTGCAATCGTCCCCTGCCACTTGTCCGGAGGGGGTAGATCCGGGGATTAGAAGAGCTATCATTAACTCGATACAGATGGTGGAGTTGCCGTCCGTAGTCGATGATGACCTGATTGCCCCTGACATTCCGGTGCCACCGAGTACGGAATGCCCGCTAGCGAAACTAGTGAGAGAGACGCACTTGACTGATCAGAGTGAAAAGTTGCAAGTTGCGGAGCTCCTGACTGAGTTCCGTGAGTGTTTCGCGTTACCTGGCGATGAGCCGGGCCACACTCACGTTGTCAGACATGTGATTGACACTGGTAATTCCAGACCTATAAAACTCTGCTATAGGCGGATTCCAGTGGCCAAGCGTGACCTAGCGGAGGCTGAGATCTGGCGGATGTACGAGCAGGGACGCATAGAGCATTCTAACAGTCCGTGGGGAGCACCCATCGTGATGGTTGGTAAAAAGGATGGCTCACAGCGTTTCTGTGTCGATTACCGCCAGTTAAATTCCGTGACTGTGAAGGATAGCTTCCCACTCCCTCGTATTGACGAATGCGTCGAGGCGTTAGGCGGAAGTGGAATACTTGGGTCGGATTGTGTCACACAAAGGCATCTGTGCAGACCCAAAGAAAGTACAGAAAGTCCGCGAGTGGCCAATTCCGAAAAATGCTAAGGAGATTCGGCAGTTTTTGGGATTCGCATCCTACTACCGTGAGTTCCAGCCGAACTTTTCGATAGTTGCCGCTCCTTTGCAAGAAGTTGTGAACTCCGCCGGGAGGGAGAAGAGATATTCTAAGCCCATAGAATGGTCTCCGGAATGTGATGTGGCCTTCCAGGGCATAAAAGAGTTGCTAACCTCTGCTCCGGTGCTGGGATATCCCCAAAAGGAAGGGAAATTCATCCTAGACACGGATGCTAGTGGGTTCGGCATGGCGGGTGTGCTTTCGCAGATACAAGATGAGAAGGAGGTAGTCCTTGGGTATGCCAGCAACAGCTTGGATAAAGCCCAACGGAATTACTGCGCCACGAAGAGAGAGCTCTTAGCAGTACTAACCTACCTGAAGAAGTTCCGGCATTACTTGTTAGGAAACCGAAACTTCATTGTGCGAACTGACCACGCCTCCCTGCGTTGGCTATTGAACTTTAAAGATCCGACGGACATGCTTGCACGCTGGTTGACTCAGATGCAGGAGTTCGGTCTGGATCAGAGCATGATTCTCCATCGAGCCGGAAAGAAACATGTGAATGCTGACGCCCTTTCTAGAGTTCCGACTCGGAAGTGTGTCCGCGTTGACTGTGCAGACTGCGGAGCGCATGATGCAGTTGTCGCAACGGCAACAGTCAGTCTAGCGCCGCAGGAAGATGTGATCCAGAAAGCCCAGCAGAGCGACCCCACGATCCGGAGAGTTATCGATGTATTGGAAGGTACTAAACCGGTCCCGGACAAGCAGTCCCTGTCCGCGGAGTCCGATGAATACTGTACCTACATCCATAACAGGGGGAGTTTGGAGATGAGAAACGGTGTCTTGTGCTATGAATGGGTTCGGCCAAGCACTGGAAGAACGTACTTGCGGAAGATAATTCCTACTGCGCTCCGCTCAGAAGTGTTTCATGCTATGCATGGACCTAAGACTGCAGGGCACTTTGGGTTCCTCAAAACGAGCTGGGCTGCGAAGATGAAATACTTCTGGCCAGGTATGAGGGGAGACCTGAAGCGCTGGCTGAGAGCCTGCCCGGAATGCAGTATGCGGAAGACGAGAGGTGGTGGCGGAATCACCCCCTTGAAAAAGGAATTACACGGAGAACGGTGGAGCCGAGTGTGTTTGGACATCATAGGACCATTCCGTCCATCCCCGCGTGGCAATAACTACGTGATGGTGGTGACGGATCACTTTTCAAAGTGGGCGGAGGCCTACCCTATGCCAGACCACACGGCCGAGAGGTGTGCGGAAGTGCTGTTCCGTGAGTGGATCCTGCGTTTTGGTTGTCCCGTGTCGTTACAAACGGACGGAGCACCGGAATTCAGATCTGCCTTGTTGAGAAGCATGTTTGAAATGCTGGGCATCGAAAAGCTGTTGACCCTTCCGTATAGACCCCAGTCTAACGGACAAGCGGAACGCTTTAATCGAGTATTAGTCGAGCAGCTATCCTGTCTAACGGACTACAGTGCCACGGATTGGGATATGCTTGCCCCATGTGTTGCCCATGCATACCGTGGAAGTGTCCACGCGAGTACTTTATGTACACCTAATGCCGTGGTCTTTGGCGCTGAGCTGGTGACCCCAATGGATCTGATCTATGGAGTGGAACCAGGAGGCCTGGACTTTCCGTGCAGAGTAGCGTTCGTAGAGAACCTGAAGCATTGGTTGAGGTTGGGCCATCAGTTCGTTCGTGAGAATCTGGGCGTATCCGCTATACACCAGAAGAGAGACTACGATCGAAAGTCCAACCCAAAGCGCTTTGAAGTGGGTGCTGTTGTATATCGCTACAACCATCCGCAGGCCAGTAAGAAGATCGGTCCCAAGTGGGATGGGCCCTTCAAAGTGAAGAGATTCATAGGTGGCACAACCTATGAACTAGAAACAGCACAAGGTATTGTGAGGTGTCACGTCGACTACCTTAAGCGAGCTTTCGATGAGAACGGACCCATCCAGGTGGTGAACTTGGATAGGGCACCAGAGTTCCGTGCATTGCAGGAAGCTGGTCGCGATATCTTGAGGCTGGAGAGAGGCAAAGTCTTGCCCGGGACGGAGTGTCCGACGCGGAGAGAGAAAGAAAAAGTTTCCATAGGCGTTAAGCCACGGGGAAGGCCGAGGAAGGAACGGAATAAGGAGTGCAATGCTACGGCAACCAAGGGAATGGTCCTTTCGGTAGCTCCGGATCCCCCGGATTCGCCCCAACCTGTAGCTGCGCCACGGAAAGTCGGTAGACCCCGGAAAGCTGTGGCGGAGGCCCCAGTCGTACCAGTTCCGTGTCCTCCGACTCGAAAGAGAGGGAGACCTCCGAAAACTGCAGCGAAAGCTAAAGCTCCTCGGACGCCACCTGCCGTCTACTCTACTGTCAAACGTAGAGGGAGGCCGAAGAAGGCTGAGGCTGCCGCTAAAGTCGGAAGAGGGTTGAGAAAGAGACGCGATGAGTCCCCGGCGGAAGTTGTAACAAGGACACGAGTGCGTCGTCCTCCAGATCGGTTACAACCGGGATCCTAGCCTTGTTGTGTGCAAACCGGGGGGATTTTTGATCTGATCCCTCCACCCTAAAAACACAACGAGAAGTCGACTAAGGTTGCAAGACGGAGAAATGCACCTAAGTCCCATTCGGTGCATGAGGCTACCTCGTCTCATGTAGCCGGGAAAGAACCAACAACATCAATTTCGGAGATGAGTAACCCAGAAATATAGATGAGAGCTGTGAGTGGCTTGCAGTTAGACCTATGTTGAGGGAATGGTCCCACTCCGTAGTGTACTGGCTCTGAATCTTGGTTTGGATACCTTGAAATTGCTGCTAGTAACAGTGTCATTGTTGGGTGAATTCACTGGAATTCCCCTCCACCCTGTCTCAGTGGAGAAGTAGTCAGTTTACGTACAGTCAAAAACCTCAGTCACGGGGAGCGTAACTGATCTAAGCATGCAAAACCGGGTAACGTTATCCGTCAGGCAGTGGCGGGAGCATGGCGCTGTAGTAGCGTGGCTGTTAAGTGAACTAGCGTTGCATCAGGGTGCCGCTAGAGGTGGCTGCATCCGGGTTCACCAGTTCGCTCCGCCTCGTGGCTCACTTTGCTCCTGGACTCTGACCTGTAAGTACGCTTTCTACTGTGATCGTTCTATGAGTTGATTTGTCGCATGAAACTTGTATGAATTGATTCTGTATGATTGCTAGGAAGGAAGAGAGGTATTTTAACATGATACCGATGGTTGTCACAGAGGTGTGCGTCTAGTATAAGACGTAAGTTTCGGTGTTTCTAGTGTGGGGAGATAGAGCACCGAAGCTACGACCCAACCGCCTTCTTGGATGTGGACATGAATCGGGCCACGCTACGATGATTTTTCGATTATCTAGCTTGTTTGGTACATTCTATGTTCTCAGGCTTGTGTATTTTATAACTAGAATACTCGGAGAGATCATACTAGTTGTATCCGTTGTCTTTTTGGGCAACTTTTTACCTAAGTTATGTGTAAATAGATGTTCCGGCTGCATCCGCCCCCGTGACTAGAACTTTAATGTTTATGTTATAGGATCGGAGAACTAAAAAGCTGCCAACTTAACCCCTGAGAGTGCCTGAGAGAATCCCGTGTGATTTCCGTGTGATTTCCGTGAGATTTCCGTATGACCCAAGATGAGCCGGACCGAGAGCCGACACGAAGACGATGAGAGTCTGAGCGGAGAGACCACCGAGGAAGAGATTCCGGTGGAAGTGGAGGCGAAACTCCTAGAGCAGGAGGGTGAAGATGAGGTCGCCCCCTTCCAGGCTTTGAGTGAGGCAGAGTTCGCTCAGGCCTTGTCAGACGCCGCTCAGGAAGACCCGGACTCCGTGAAGATTGAGCCCACGGAGAAGAGAACTTCCCCCCGCAAATCTCCGCGCAGAGGCCGGAGTAATGCCACCGAGAGGACTGCTGGACGTGGTCAGTCCAGGTCCCCCGGCAGAGGCCGGGTTGGCAGAGAGCGAGGGCGGAGTGCGGACAAGAAGCATGGGCTGCGCCCCTTGTCCGTGAACGTAGAGCGAATGGACATCGATTCGCCTGGTGTGGCCGGAGCCTCCGCAGTGACTAAGCCTAAGGGCGCGGAAGGCAAACCCGTGGCCAAAACCCCCAAGAAGAGAGTGATGAAAGTTCACCGAGAGAGACTGAGTGTGAGAAGCGCTCGGTTCCGTGATGTGGAGAAGGTAGCAGACCTCCGTACCCTGTATGAGGAAGGCACGGAGTTGTACCCTATTGATCCCTCCACAGACGTCCCCGGGAAGTTTGTCCCGATCGATGATGAGAGTGAGGATGAGTCTGCCGAGTTTACGGACAACCTCATGGAGAGGTATGAGACTCGGCTGTGGCCAAGCCTGTTCCGTAAAGAGCAAACGGACGCAGGCACGTACCAGAAGGTGGCTTATGCTGCGGAACTGTGGAAACCCGGTTTCCGTTGCCCCTTCGCGGTGTGTAGGTGTCCACGAATGAACACTTCTGGCGTCAAGACCTACGCCACTAGAGAGCGCCTGTTCCGCCACTTCTGTGAGGAACATGGTACCCGGAGAGAGGTGTGGACTTGCCCGTCCTCCTCCTGTTTGCAAAGACTAGACAGACGTATCGAGCTGGTACGACACCTTCAGTACGGTGAGAAGGTGTCTCACAAGTCTAGCCGTGACAAAGCCGTGGAGAAAGCCCAAACCGTCACGCCGACCAGGGAGGTGAATACGCTGTTCATGCGGACAACGTATCTTACGAATGCTGATTTGCATCTAGTCCGGCGGAAGGCAACGAAAGCTGCTTCCAAGGACACTGGATTTGCAAGGCCAGCTGCCAGTGCCGCTGCCGGAGCTCCGAGCTCTTCTAAAGCTCAGTCCGGCAAGAAAGGCAAGAAGAGAGATCGATCCCGATCTAATTCCAGAAGCAGTAGCTATGGAATTCCGCCTACCCCTAAGAGGATAGCGACGTGTGCTCAGCAAGCAGCTGAAGGGTTGGTAGCGCAACTACCCCCTCCTGTCCCGACTGCTGAGCTGTTGGCAACCGGAGAGACCGCGGTGAGGGAAGTTTTAGAGCAAGCCTCTGAAGCAGTCCTGACCGTTGAGACCAGAGTCAATGAGGTGCTCCATACGCTAGCGGAGCCCCTGCGTCAGCTGCAAACGGTCCGTGACCAAGTGCAGGAGCTTGCAACACTCAGAGAGGAGAACCGTTGCAATGCTCGTCTGATCCGAGACCAGCGACGTGGACTAAAAGAGAGAGACGACAAGATCCGCGTCCAAGAGGAGATTATTGGAAATCTCCGGGCAGAATTGGAAGACGCCGGGAGAGAACCCCGTCTCCAGCCTCAGTCCCAAGTGCCCCGAAGTGTCCCGAGTAGTACTGTGACTAGTGCCACTCAGAGTCAGCGACCTGACCTAGCGACGGAAGAAGTGCCTATGCCTTCTCCGTTCCCCGCAACCCCTGCTCCTATGCTAATGGACCAACATAGCATGCAGCGGTTTTTCATGTTTGGTCGCCTCATGAACGAGTTCATGGGTGCCCAACCCGTGAGCGGTGGTTTGGTGCCAAACCCCGCCATGCCCGTGTCATTCCAGATGATGCCACCAATGCCAGTGACCCCTGGAAGAGACAGGCCTACAACTCCTGCAGTGATTGATCCTGCCGATATTCCGGAGCACGGAATGGAGGACACTGAGCAGAAGGAGAAGTAGGTCCAGCTACTGTGTGCTGGGCGTGCAAACCGGGACGAAATGCCCACGGATGTGACTTACGGACTGAGATTTTGATGACGACGAATGGCCGGACGGACTTGATGATGACTTGATTCCTTGACGAACGGAAATGGGGACCCCTGATGTCACTGATGTAACCGACTCTTGATGAATACGGATGCCGGACTTGTCACGGATGCTCTGATGCTAACTGCTTACCGACCCCGGACCCCCCGGAAAGAATATTTTTTTTTCCGTGCGGAAAGTGAGAAGTTTTTCCAGCCTAAAGGTTATTACTTTATCTTGACATATTGTACATATAGCTGTAGCAGGTCTACTGAAGCTCCTTCTTGTCAAAGGCTGTTTGAGTATGTTGAATCCGAATGATTCTCATACTGTAATTAGAGATGTAGCGATTATTGTATAACGTGCGCGGGTCACTATATTGCTCCTGCCTGTACTTTTGAATTCGCATTGTTAATTCTCTATTGGTGCTTTACTTCTTACTTATTTTATATCCACATTGCCTTATAATAATTTACATATTGTAGATTGTGTTACTCCGTTGGGTTAAAAATCTATAAATTATGGAGGGGGTATTGTAGTGGATATGAGGATCAGCGCAAGTCTAGTATAGCTTGCTGTTGTTTTAACTCTTATATAACCGGGTCGGCCTTCAAGGTCAAGGTTGGAGCTCCGCTCGCTCAGCCTTTCAAGCCTTTCGGATCTGTTCCGTTTTTACCTTGAATGAAATGTAAGCTTTACCCTAGTTACAGATTACCTTTCATCTTTCTGCGTTGACCAGAATACGTACTGTATTGCATAACTGTGATGTATTGTGTATCTCCTGTATCACTTATTCCTGTACGAAGAACATCTTGCCATTTACTTGTACACACCTTGTTATTGTACGGATTGTATTAGTGACTATTCCGGAAATCCTTTCCGTCAGATGTCTTGGTTAGCCCGGCTGACCATGTACCTTGTGATTGCACTGTGGGGGAAATAAAGCTACGGAAACAGAGATCGTTGTCCATGTTTTACTTTCCCTTAGTCGAGAGGAGAATCGAACCTGGGTTGTCTAAGTAATAGCACGAAGGTTATCGCGGGCTGGATAACTAGTGTCACCATTTACTGATAAACTACCTGTAGGAGAGCCTACAGCCCCGGATTGGTAATCGAGATATCCGGGGGTTCACTACACATGTATCAAATTCCAAGACAGTTTATTAAATATTTGCATGCATTTTTTCAAGATCATCCTATGGAGTATGTTCAGCTACTTAGCTAGAAATTGTCCACCCTGAAATATTCCAAACTTATTTTTCCAAAGATAAAAATATCAAACTTAAAATATAGAAATACGTATTAGATATCCTACCATTAGATAGCCCTATCTATCATTGGAATCGGCTTGATCTTATCTTTTCAAATATGACAATATCTCAAACTCAGGAATTTTTCGCGACTTATGACTTATTTTCCTGAAACACATCACAAATATATTCTTCATACTTCAGTTGATCATATGAAGTATATTTAGCGACTTTACAAATAACTGTTTCCCCAGAAATATTGCAAACTTTTCTTTCCAAGAATATGAATATAGAACATAAACTATAGAAATATTTACTGGATGTCCTACTGTTTACTATCATTAGAATCGGCTTGATCTCATCTTCTCATATATGATGGTATCTCAATATTTTTTTCTGCGACTTGTGACAGGGAGTCTGTAACATCAGGCAGGGTGGCAAAAAGCCTCCTCCGCTTAATGACAAATATTTAAAACAAAGGCTTGAAATCTTTCTAATCCTAGTCATATCCAGTTGTTTTTGGTCTGACCTTTTGTGTAATCTAAATGGCATAGACCTGTGTACCTATTGGTTTCTTATTGTCCATCGTATATAATTTTCTCTTTGTTTATATCTTACCGATGTGTGTAACATTATCAACCTATTGTATACTCTGCATCTGGTCTTTAAAAAAATATTTCCAAGGTAATTTTTCAGAATAACTTGTGTAAACTTGTTGTAACCTTTTGTAACCTAGCCGACAGCCTTGACTGAGAAAAATGAAGAATTCATAATGTTTTTGCTGAATAAGAATCTTTAAATACAAAATACAAATATAATGGTACATCTTAGTATTAATTACATCATTTACAGATTTTATTTCATCGGAGACCAAACTATCTAAATATCATTTACAGATACATGTACCATTCCTAGTGTTAATTATAATTATAGTTCTATAAATAATTTATCAGTAAATTACATTTGAATGTTATATTCTGTGTCAAATAAACATTCCTTTACAACCACCCAGCTACTATTTTTCATGTAGGAACTGCGCATCAAAAAAATAACTTTCCGCTTGACATGCCAGTCCACATTCATTTGCGATGCGTCACAGCCCAAGGAAAAATCCACCAAATCCAACGTACCTGGGTTAAAAATCCAAATCACATATTTTTCCTGCAAAAAACCTTCAGCTTTATCTCAATTAGTCAAACTTACTTTGTGCTGACGTCATGGACGCCCCGACGACGAAGCTCAGTATAACGAGTGTGACCAACATGACCTCTGGTGTGAAGAACGAAAACCAGACCTCCGCCTTTTACCTGGAAAATGTCGTAAAAAAGAGGTTAGATGTGATGTCGTAAAAAGGGAGCGAGATGAAAAGGAATGGAAAATAAACACGGAGCAAAGAGTTAAGCAAAGATAGAGGGATACAGGGGATAGCACAGATTGGTAGAGAGAGAATAACAGGGGCAAAGGGTAGGCAGGGAATGTTATGTTGGAGAATGGCACCATTCATAATAGAAATGCATAAAGAGGTGCACAAAAAACCATCTTTTTATATCTATCTTGTTTAAAATTAGCCCTATGATGGAACAAGGATTAAAGTTGGTATTTCTATATTGCGGGATGTATCTACATGGGCACAATTGTGTAAAAATGTGTGTAATATAAAAATAAAAGCTCTTCAAGTTGAAGAAATGTAACATAGTTTGTAGTGGATGTTTGTCTTTATTTGTAATCAGATTATTCAAATGGGTCAAATTCCCCCAAAATGCACAACCTACAGTTCTACACATCTATCAAATTCTGCTAAATTCGAGTGAGAATTGAAAAATACTAGGTAGATCTGGGTATATTCGGTATGGTATTCATCCAATAAATCTGTCTGGTTATGTTGAACTGTATTTTGAACCTGATTTTCGTCTTACATTTAGGTTATTTGAGAGGATTGGTGAAAGCCAAATGTACAGTTTCTGTCGATCTCAACCAAATATGTCATTTCAAAGGGACATTCTAAATGGCTAATGGGTTATAGTGAGCATGCTCAATGGTATCTAAAATAATAAAAAATGATTTTACAAATGAATTCCCCAAAAGACATGGTTGGTAACATGTTTTAACCTTTTAAAAATGTGTTTTGTACAACTTATTGTTCAGATTATTATTTTTTTTCGTGCACAGAATGAAGGTACATTTCAATCTTCATATTCACATATTTTATTATAATATTTGAAGATATTCTTTTACATTAATCACACATTTGCCTTCTATTGTCAAGGCAAAACTAAAAACCACAATAGCGTTTCTTTTCCTTTCTGTGTTGATTGTTTATCCACAATGTACATTTTGTATTACATTAGTAAACATTAATGACTTATCAAAGCTGTATATCCAGCTAAAATGACCAACGATTATTTTGATAAATTTCGTCTCATTGATCAATTATTTGCAGTCTGGGCCTAAAGTTTAGAGAGTCCCTTCAAATGGAAGGAAACCTATCACCTCGAACCGCAAGGTGCCATTACAATTCCCTTAAGACCGTAGAATATTATTACAATCCCATTAGAACGCCTAGTTCTTGGTCAGGAAACGCGAAGTAGGCGTCTAATCACTGATATACTATTCTTATCTGATCTGAGGGTTTGGGCCTAGACTGTTTGAATCGTGAATTCAGGGTTGTTTCTCAAATCATTTTTTCTGAGTTTATGTGTTACTACATGTGGGTGAAATCGCCAGCAAATGTACAATTCACCTTCACCAATCCTCTCAAATAACCCCAATTTAATACATGAATCAGGTTCAAAATTCCAGTTCAACCTAACCAAACAGATTGCTAGAATTAATACAACCAAGTATCAACCAAATTGCAGCCTAATTTAGCAGATTTTACTAAATATTTACAGCTGCCAATTGTACATTTCCTGAAAATCTGACCCATGTAGGCATTCCACATGGGAGATTCCACATGGGAGATTTCACATGAGAGGGGTAATCAAGTGGGTATGAGAAAAATATGTATATCATTATGTGCACAATACAAAAATCAAACTGGCTTTTCTTTAACGTTTAGATACTTTATGGCGATTCAAAAACAGAAGCAATCTCGGAGCTAATAATTTAAAATTCATTGAACTCGATGGCTGCACAGTCTCGTCCAATAAATGTTAAATTTCTAGCACCCCGTTCGATTCTGGGTATTTACTGTTCTACAGTGGTAATTTGGGGCAAATGGGATCAATCATGCAATATTTGATCCCTTCGCATACCTACCGTGCTGTCATGATAGTTTTACCTTCATTGAGGACCCCCAAAGTATGATAGAGAGTCAGATTTAACAACTGGAGTAACTAACAGGGCTGTACGAGTTACAATATTAAGGAGCAGAAAAAGAAGGGGAACGGATTGATGAAGGATTTGTTTGGTGGAGAGAGAGAGGAAGAGGGAGAAAGAGGCAGAGAGGGAGAGAGGGAGAGAGGGAGAAAGAGGGAGAGAGGGAGAGAGAGGGAGAAAGAGGCAGAGAGGGAGACAGAGGGAGAGAGAGGGAGAGAGGGGAGAAAGAGGCAGAGAGGGAGAGAGAGAGAGAGGGAGAAAGAGGCAGAGAGGGAGAGAGAGGGAGAAAGAGGCAGAGAGGGAGACAGAGGGAGACAGAGGAGACAGAGAGGGTGAGAGAGGGAGAGAGAGGGAGAGAGAGGGAGAGAGAGGGAGAGAGAGGGAGAGAGAGGTAGAGAGAGGGAGAAAGAGGGAGAGAGAGGGGGGGGGGGGAGAGAGAGAGGGACAGAGAGGGAGGGAGAGAGAGGGAGAGAGAGAGAAAGAGAGAAGGAAACATATCCTACTTGGTGAAGGCCAACTGTACACTTTCTGACACCTTGACTCGCTGAATACTTTGTATAAGTGACAAAAATAATTTACTTTGGTTGAATAGTGGGGAATGAGTGAGTAGGCGGCGAGGCAAGGGTCAGGGACACTGAAGGCAAGGTATTGTATACCACGACCCAATACCTTTATAACCTGCCTACATCAAAGCTACAGAGGTAAGCGCTAATATCATGCTTCACTGGCATGAGTGGTATTCATGCTTACACCTACACTAAATTAGAAAATCATCATTTATCTCCTACAGGGATTTGTAGAAGAGAGATTCCATTTAAAGCCTCCTCCTGTTTCTTTGGACCCGCTACTTTAGAAGTAACGGGAAGTAGCAGTTCCAAATCAAACATGTTTGAATTGAAACGGCTACCTACCGCTACTTGCTCCCGCTTCTAAAAGTAGTGGGAGTAGTAGCGGGAGAAGTAACGTAGTAGTGGAACCCTGGCTTAAATCGTCGAGACTCCACTTAAGCAGCAGGTAACATGACATGACATTAATGCATGGCCTATATATTGTCAAAAACAAATGATTTTAATATCACAGACAATACTAACAGTTACTATTAACACTATCAATCAAATCTAAGTCATTTTCCAACCTGACTTGAAATTAATTGACTTAATGTGTAGAACTGGCAATTGTGCATTTTCTGACGCCCTGGCCTATATAAAAACATTAATAACAAGAAGTTGTATGCAGATCAGGTCGTCAGAAAATGCACAATTCTGGCTCAACAACAGCCCCCTCAAAACCTCCAAATTTAAGACAAAATGACCTTCAAAATTCAAGTCGACATAACCAAACATGTTGTTTGAGTCCACAGAATATCAAATAATACCAAATATTTATTATTATTAGCCTTATTGAGCACAACACTCAACAGACTAAATGTGTAGATCTGTCTTTTATAGAATGCCCGGGTTCCCACCAGTATTACAGAATCAGTTATTGAATAGCTATAACATAAGGGAGAATCTCCGTGGTAGGAGAGAGAAGACCAAACACGAAGGGTATCCGTTTCCAACTAAAGTATTACTCATTCCACAACAGTTGGTGGGTGGTTTGTTCTCTGTACCCATTTGTGGTGTGTTTCAGGAAAATGAGTCACAAGTCGCAAAAATTGGGTTTTGTGATATCACCATATTTGAAAAGATAAACCCAAGGGGATTCCAATGAATATAAACATTAGGGGTATCTAATAACTATTTCTATATTTGAAGTTTGATATTTTTATTTCTGAAAAAAAAATCAATATTTTTGGGTGGACAATTACTATTAAAGTAGCTAAATAAACTCTATGGGATGACCCTATAAATGCATGACAATATTTGATACACTGTCTTGCAATTTGGTACATGTATTCATACTTCATCCAGCGTTAGTCACACCAAATATGAGAACATTCCTACAAAGAGATCTTCAACATATCACTTTGAAATATATCAATTCTGCGACTTATGACTGATTTTCCTGAAACACATCACATTTCTCCATCTAGGGAAAGAAATGTGTTTCATTCCTAGGACTGTCGGGGGTTTATACCCAGTGACTTTTAAGACTGTAGCTATATAAAGCTACTGAAATATGAAACCCCAAACTAATTGGTTAAGGGGCTGGTAGGAAGACCTACTATGTAGAGGCTTCTGTCCTGTTCTATGTCATTATGGCGGAATACAAAATTGTATATGGTTCAGATTTTCTGAAAATGTACAATTCACCTTCGTTAATTCTCTCAAATAACCCACATTCAAGACAGAAATGAGCTTCAAAATACAATTTAACAAAGCAGAACTGATACTTTAAATCAATTCGACAATGAACATACCCAGATATACCCAGTACACTGTCCCGCGCAACGTATCCGCGTGATACGAAAATGAATACGAATTTCTTGTACCCACTTTTGATACGATTTTTTTCGTCTCAGCGTATTCGGCAAGGTAAATAATAACCTGGGAAAGCTAAATCTCTTAATCCCCGGTGTGCGGTGGTGCGTTAAGAGTTGGCGCATCTGGCGCATCTGGTGTGCGGCAGTGCGTGAAGGAGTGTGCACTCACCCATGACAAAGTGACAAAGCAGAGAAAAAAACTTGACCATGCTTGGGTTTGATCTAGCAACCTTCTGATTTACAATCAAGTGCTCTAACCATTACACCACTGAATCAGCTATCAACATGGCCTCAAATAATCAATCTTGTAATTGGGAAAGAGTAATAGCATCATTTTGCCAGTCGGATACCAAGCTATTATTTTTTCAAAATCACTTATTATCATGAAATACAGGTCTAGGAATTCTGTCGACGTTTCATGAGAAGTGCCCAAATATTATATATTAGTTTGAATGAATTCAGAAAGAAAGATTCCTTCACAGAAAGTCCCATATTCAATTTCGTATGAAAAAACAGGGTGGGAATTATAAAACACCCACATTCAACATTATTATCATAGAAAATTATTTTAAACAAAAGCAAAAACATCCTCTGCCCTCAGTAAAATATGCGTCTGCCGTGACGGCCGTCATGCAGAGCGTGGAGGGCAGGGGAAGCTACCAGAGGCAGGGCCGGAGCTACGGCCAAGGGGTGCGGTAGCTACCCCCACCAAATGTGGCCTCCCTGTGGCTCGTAATCTGCACTGGAAGCACCTTGGTAAGCCCCTCAGATGGTAACTCGGGATACGTCTATTGCACTCGAAATATTGGTCCCAGCCTTCCCAAACTTCACATGCATTATGCTCATATACCCTGCTATATGTACACCAAAGATTGTAGAGATTCAATGAATTTTATTTTTTCTAAAAAATTCTTTAGACATTTCTGCACCTATGTAGTTCTCAAAACTCAATACGAAAAACGGAGCGCAAATACGGAGCATATCATATTTCGTCTCCGTGATTCAAAGGACCGTTTTTCGTATCAGAAGTTCAGGCAATTTCGTCACCACACTTCACCAGTAGCGTTCGCGGTGCTCGGTAGACAAAAATCGTCACACTGAAGACGAAAAAGCTCGCCGCTACGTATCGCGCGGGTACGGTGCGCGGGAGAGTGTATTCATCATTTCTTTAGGCTTATTTAGCAGAATTTCCTAAATGTGTAGAGCTGCCAATTGTACATTTTGGGAAAATCTCCCCCATATATATATATATAATTATAATGCACATGTACCAGCATATATACGGGTCAGATTTTCAGAAAATGCACATTAGACAGCACTACAAATTTGGTAACCTTTGCTAAATTAATACTTCACACCTGAAGAAGGGCGTCCATAGCCCGAAAGCTTGTGTAATCAATAAAATTAAAATCAACAACTTTTAATGATATCTACATTGATTCATCATTTCCACCCCGGCCCCAACCGATATACAGCGATATTCTCCTCTTCTACCATCTTTGCTAAATTAGTCTGAAAAATTATGAAAAGTTGGTACAGCAGAGTATCTTTGGCATTGTGTTGATAAAACAAAGTATGACGATCTCACCCATAAACGTCGATGAACATGTCATAATGCTCCAAGACCGGTGAGGAATATAGAATATCTGAATTGTATTAAAAGTAATGCTAGAAAACTACATAAACAGGAGGAGCTACAAGAATATTTTGATGGCGGAGGGAGGGAAAAGGGAGAAACAATCTAAACAAATAGATTATCGTTCTGTACACCCACAGCACATGCTTGCTATAGAAAGTAGAAGTGGAAAAAATGATGATGCATATATTAACATCATGTATTTGGTCATGTAAACACTCTTATTTCTTCATAACTCTTGACCTTATGCCATGTCAATGTCAAGTGTCTGCTAAGTATCAGAGGGTATCAACCTTTGTAAAGGCGGGGTTGAAAAAGAGCATAGGGGATTTGCATAGCCGCGATTTTGAATCTTGATTCGCATGGAATTGTGAGACTAATGGTGCAGTCTAAAATCTATAGAAAGCCACATAGAAAGCCAAAGTTACATGTTCAGCATGGACTATTTATCAATGCTCTAATGTCAATATCCATGTGTTGTACATGTTTCTTTAACACAAGTCCCCACCTTTCCCATCATGCATTTGGTTTTCATAGATCATTTATACCAACTGTGATATCGGTGAAAACATTCTCGCAATTTTCGATAAAGATTTTGCCAAATATTTGTATGTCAGATTTCAACATAATCAATCCCAGTATGCATTGTATCAGACATGCGCAGTGGCACATGCAATTGCCCTATTATGCGGGGGTTGAATTATACTTATTGTTAGTTAAGGTATGCGTGCTTGGTATAGTGTTATTGTATAAGGCAGTTGCATCAGTGAATATGTTTAAACAATATTTATTCAGTAAACAACTCTAGGTACAGTTGACAGAAATATGATGTTACCAGAAAATAAGTCTAAAGTCGTGAAAATGATATTTTTCTGTGTTTTATTCACAATTTTATGAGAATGCTTTCATTTCGGGGGTGTTTAGCGCTCTTGAATCTTAAACGGTTATTACTCAGCATGAATATTCGTAATATTCAGTATATAATATATTCAAAATATTTCTATATAATAATTTCATATGTAATAATACCTTACGTCATGTTACGTAACCTTATATAATCATTTAAAAGCATTTGATCATAGAATTATGAGTATGACAGTCAGATCTGAAGTTCTGATCGCAATAGAAGTGAATCGATTGATCAGCGTCTCCAATCTAACCACATTCCCCTTAGAGAGTAGCTTGCGTCAAATGCTCTTGCTACTAGAGGTCATTTACCTTGCCATCATAGTCCATTTATTTGACTGTAATGATAATTTTGACGGATGATATTGGATTGGTCTTTGGCTACAAGGGTGAAGTGGCCTAAAACTGCACAATTCTTCTTTGCCAATCTCCTCAAATTAGCCAAATGTAAGACAAAAATGTGATGCGTTACAGGGAAATGAGTCAGAAATCGCCAAAATTAATATGAATTTTGAGGTACCGTCATAATTAACAAGATGACATCAAGCCGATTCCAATGAGGGCAAAGATCAGTACAGCAGGCAACCACCTTTTAGGAAAATTAGTTGAGCTGGGATGTTATCTTTATTTATAATGAATGATAAAAAACAATAAATAATTATGTATTTAAATTAAATCAATGATAAATATCTAGTCACAAGATATTGAATTAAAAACAAGACATTTGCAATGTAGCGTCAAACAGTTGAAAAAAACAGAACATCTTTAGTTCTTAGATTTTAAACTGGAAATGCAACTTTAAAGCATATGGGCCAGATCTTTAGAAAATGTACAATTGGCCTTCACCAATCCTCTCAAATAACCCAAATTTAAGACGAAAATCAGGTTCAAAATACAGTTCAACATAAGCAGAAACATTTATTGAAGGAATACAATACAGAATAAACTCAGATTTACCTAGTATTTATTAATTTTCACTCTAATTTAGCAGAATTTGATAGATGTGTAGAAATGTAAATTGTGCAATTTCTAAAAATCTGACTCATATAAGAGAAAAGGCATGTCAGGCCAGAACTGAGTATATTATTCTATTGTAAACGGTTCTATGCCAGAATAAAAACAACAACAACTCCCTCCTCTCTCCGCCCCCTTTTCCTTCCACCTTTTCAAAATACCCCATCCCCACGTCCATTGTAGAGAACATGTCTGCCGCTCAAAGATGTTTTGTTATCTTCGAGCAAAGCTTTCACCTCTGCCTCCGTCTTTCATTTCCAACTTTTTACATTGGCATCATGCCAAAAAATACCTTTTCAAAGCCTGTATGGACGCGGGCGGTGAAAGTGGGTCAAGATTACAACGGAACTGACAGCAGTTCAGCAGCCGATGACACTAGTCGCGCACTAAATAAATGTAGGAAATTCCATAGGATGAAAATACACCATGGATGGATTGTGATGAAATCAAATAAAGTTGTCAGTCGGGATGCATGAGGCATGGAAGGTATTTAGCGCTATGTCATGTTATTTGGAAATTGAAAAGTGGAGGAGGAGGTGGAAGGGGGAGGGTGGGAGGGAATGACTATGTACAGGAAATGGCTTTAAGATTGTTAGGCCATGCTCAGTGCTAAGGAAACTTTGAGGTGGAATGTAGAATATAGAACTTTTATATCTAGCTTAGAATTTGAGAAAGGGTTTGAGTGGGGTTGACATTATATAATGGCTGGTTATGCGTATTTTCGAATCATCCTATTAAATGCCTGGTCAATCAAAATACCTTTTTAAAAAATCAGGGAGATTTAGAGATGGGAATCAAAGTGAAGGAATTCGCTGATTTAGTTGAAATCTTTGAGTGAAAAAATTAAATCAATTCGCAAAAGTTATTAAGTTCAGAATCTCGAGAGAGAGTTCTTTTAAATGTTTGTAATTTTGGAAGCTCACTGCAAACGAACACGAAATGATGACATTTGATTAATGTTTCAAATTAAAAAATCCCTTTGAAACACATTTTAATTAAAACTCATATCATGCCCCAACATATCCCCGGGCCAGTTCAACACACATAACTTTTACTTTGCATTCGGAAAAAAACCCAATATCATCTAAAAAATACTACAGGAACATGAACATGAAATATATGAAATGAAAATGAAATCAATAATGAATAGAGCCGGTAACACGAGATCCAAATATGTGCTCGGATAAAAAGAAGATTTTGGTAATACATTTTAAAAATATGTGATTTTTTTGCTAGTTTGCTGATTATGAAATTCCTACACGCACTTCTAACCCTAACATTGAATCAATATAACCATAGCGTCTTTATCAATCAACATATATATGTAATAAAGCTAAAGAACACGTTGGACAATATTTACATACAAGGGTATTAAAAAAGAGACATATCATGTATATAACACACATACTGTTTACTTTATTTATACAATAGCTATTAAGGAGGCTGGGCACAATTACGCGCAGGGGGGGGGGGGGGGGAGCGCGCGATTTGTTGGTCGGAATTTGCCGTTATACGGTCATCATATTCTCTCTTTTGCGACATATCTGGTCTAGTAATTAATAGACAACTCTTCATGAATCATATTGAGAAATGAAATATGAAAAGATTTATGTGGTTTGTTTTAAGTATAAATGATTCCTGTCATTTCTGGTATATTTTACGACATACCTTGTATTTAATTCCCAAGCTAAATCTCGCACTACTTTGTTTGTTGACATTTCCCTGGCGGCCCATGTTTCAGGCTAATACATGGAAATCTCTGTTGAAATCAATAAAAGCCCATTACGGTCAGATTTTCAGAAAATGTACAATTGGCAGCTGTAAAAATTGAGTAAATTCTGCCAAAGTAGGCTGCAATTCGGTCAATACTAGGTAAATTCGAGTATTTTGGCATTACATTGATTCTAGCAATCTGTTTGGTTAGGTTGAACTGTATTTTGAAAGTCATTTTCGTCTTAAATTCGCGTTATTTGATAGGATTAGTGAAGTTGAATTGTACATATTTATATTTCGGTGGCTCACCAAAATCCTTTGTGTGAGTGGCTTCCCTTATGTATGCTACTAGCCTTTGTCTTCTTATTGCCAATCCAAATCTATACATTTATCACTACCAGGGCTTTATTGTGCATACACTTATAAATGCATTTGAGAAAGGAGAGAGGACTCTCAGGCTAGTCTGAGAAAAAGTTTGTTTACACTGCAATGCAAGGTACACTATGAGGGAGTTACAAGGCCTCTAAGAGTGATTCAACATACAACTGTATAGAGTGCAATGCAAGGTACACTATGAGGGAGTTACAAGGCCTCTAAGAGTGGTTCACCATACAACTGTATAGAGTGCAATGCAAGGTACACTATGAGGGAGTTACAAGGCCTCTAAGAGTGGTTCACCATACAACTGTATAGAGTGCAATGCAAGGTACACTATGAGGGAGTTACAAGGCCTCTAAGAGTGATTCAACATACAACTGTATAGAGTGCAATGCAAGGTACACTATGAGGGAGTTACAAGGCCTCTAAGAGTGGTTCACCATACAACTGTATAGAGTACAATGCAAGGTACACTATGAGGGAGTTACAAGGCCTCTAAGAGTGGTTCACCATACAACTGTATATAGTGCAATGCAAGGTACACTATGAGGGAGTTACAAGGCCTCTAAGAGTGGTTCACCATACAACTATATAGAGTGCAATGCAAGGTACACTATGAGGGAGTTACAAGGCCTCTAAGAGTGATTCACCATACAACTGTATAGAGTGTAATGCAAGGTACACTATAAGGGAGTTACAAGGCCTCTAAGAGTGGTTTACCATACAACTGTATAGAGTGCAATGTACGGTACACTATTAGGGAGTTACAAGGCCTCTAAGAGTGGTTCACCATACAACTGTATAGAGTGCAATGCAAGGTGCACTATGAGGGAGTTACAAGGCCTCTAAGAATGATTCACCTTACAACTGTATATGGCTCAGATTTTCAGAAAATGTACAATTCAACATCGCTATTCTTCTCAAATAACCCAAATTTCAGACGAAAATAAAGTTCAAAATACAGTTCAACCTAACCAAACAGATTGCTAGAATCAATGCAATGCCAAATATACTCGAATTTACCTAGTATTGACCAAATTACAGCTTTAATTTAGCTTAATTTACTAAATATGTACAGCTTCCAATTGTACATTTTCTGAAAATCTGACCCATATAGTGCAATGTAAGGTACACTATGAGGGAGTTACAAGGCCTCTAAGAGTGGTTCACCATACAATTATATATAGTGCAATAGACTGGAACTCTGGTACTCCAATCCATGCTCACTCACAGGGCTACTACAGCTTTGTCCCATAATATATATTGTTCACACACAAAGCCATCATGAAGTTAGCAAAATAACTTTGGCATGGCCTCTAAATAGTGTAAATATATTTCTCTTTTAGAAGTTTGAGACAGGAGGAGGTGCTTAAGCTTAAAAATAATGACCCCTTAATTAATGTTCGTATTCAGTGATACAGAGATGTGAATAATTACTGTCAATCTAAAGTACGAAACAGAAAAAAAGACAATAACAATCACCCTTCAATAAGATATGTAATGAATGGACTCATTGGAGTTTATTTGAGGGGAATGGTCATGTTTGATGTTTCTAGCAATGTTAATTAGAGAAGATAAATAGCTTGCCACCCCCATCAGCCACATGTGTCATCTAATTAACAACCTAACAACTTCTCTCCTCCCCCTCGGCTACATTTCTTAGAACCTCATTCTACCGTGATTCTCACCTGTACAATTTGACTATCTCTGGAGAGATGAATTTCTAAAGGAAGTAGACAGAGACCTCAATTTGACACTCCATGTATGTTGTTCTTGCCCAACGTAAATACAATGTGCTTGCAATGCCTTTTTGTGGAACTTATTCTAGTGTGATTCTCACATTTGTTTATTATTATTCTCAGGGGCATTTATATAAAGTGAGCTGTGTGCTTTCAACTGAATCCCTTTAGAGAAGTAATTGGAAGCAACTCAACTGAAAACAACTTGCTTCAATTTGATCTTAGCATCTTATGGGTGAAATCGCCAGAAAACGTACAATTCGCCTTCACCAATCCTCTCAAATAACTTAAATTTAATACATGAATCAGGTTCAAAATTCCAGTTCGACCTAACCAAACAGATTGCTAGAATCAATGCAATTCCGAACAAACTCGAATTTACCAAGTATTAACCAAATTGCAGCCTACTTTAGCAGATTTTACTAAATATTTACAGCTGTCAATTGTACATTTCCTGAAAATCTGACCCTTATCCCTTTTGTCAAAAACCCTTTTATGTAGAGTTTACCGCTACCAATCATTGAAGACATAAATGAGGTTCAACATTATAGTTCAACATTACCAAACATATTTTATTCAATTCATGCAATACCAAATACATTCATAAGACTATGGCTGCGAAGAAATTACAATTTAGGTAGATTAATATATTATGACACAATGAGGCATAACTATACCTAGCATTTACAAAGTTCAGCTTAATCTTGTTTAATTTACTTTAACAGTTATGTGTAGAACTGCCAATCGTACATTTTCTGCCCCCCACCCCTGACCGATGCATATACAAGGAATAGATTAATCTTCCACCTTTACCTCGCAGCTTCATCACCTTTTGTTTGCAACCAAATGCTGGTTTTATGTTAAAGGGTGGTCTCCACTGGCTGCGGTAAGCTCTGAGGTAAGCTCTGTGGTAAGCCTTGTGATGTTGCTGTGTTGTTGAGGAATGATGAGGTCCTGCCTACATGGTTCACTGACCATGTAGGCAGGACCTCGTCACTCCTCTCAACCTACAGAACCAGCACAAACCATCGCAAGGCTTACCGCAGAGCTTACCGCAGCCAGTGGAGACCACCCTTAAACTTTCACACATAGATGCCTTTGTTCACACATACTGTGCCTAATGAGGCGCAGAACATTGAAAGTCTGATACAGTACCCACAACAGCATATAAATGATACACGCCATAACACATTAAACTACACCATTGTGGTGTGAGCACTAATGATGAGCCACCATTAAAGCACCCTATCAGACCTCAACCCCAGCCTGCTGTAGCTATATAGACACACTATGGGTGGAAATGTCAGAAAATGTACAATTCGCCTTCACCAATCTCCTCAAATAAACCAAATAAAAATCATGAGTTTCAAAATACAGTATAACACAACCGAAAATAAAAAATGACACAATACAAAGTATACTCAGATATTTCTAGTATGTTTCACTTGTCATCAAACTTAGCAGAATATTATGTACAGAGCTTATAATTTTACATTTTCTGACGATCTTACCCATATACCGTTTCACCTAAATATAGTCTTGTATTATACGACTGACATGTTTATTACTGCTTGATGAACTGGTTAAATAAGACCCTGCCCACACATAGCCGATTTGTTCCCCGATTGCCCCCCGATTTTGGTCTTCCAATGAATCCTATGACTTCATTTCGCATCCTGGTTTATGTTATTTCAAAAACATAAACCAGGATTGGAAATGAAGTCCTGTCGGGGGGCAAATCGGCTGTGTGTGGGCAGGGTTTAAAGGCATTTGTGGGCCTACGATTGCATCAATATATGCTGATAATAGACACATTAGTTCTGCCCGCAAAGATCCAAACATAAATCTATTTCTTGAGGGGGAAGAGGCGGACAGAAGTTAAATGTACTTAGATAAAGTTCATTCAGTTTCAAGGGTGTACATTAGAAGACTATGAAGTAGTATGTTTCTACAGTTTATATGGGTGAAACCGTCAGGAAATAGGGGATTTGCATAGCTGCCATTATGAATCTTGATTCGCATGGAATTATGGGCCGGACCTATGGTACAGTCTAGAATCTACAGAAAACATGCCATGTTTGGCATGGACTATTTATCAGTGCTCTGATGTCAATAGTGGCACATGCAAATCCCTTATTGAGATGCTATACAGCTAGATTTCCTGCTGCCCCTCCCCTCCATGACTCATGCATGCTCATCCAAGATGAAGGGGCCTATCAGAGATAGAGCCCTGCCCACCTCCAGGAGTAGCACATGAGCTGCTCCTGTGAGGGTCTGTTGGGCGATTAGATCATGAGTTCTTGTTCCTGGGCCAGTAGACCCGGCCGAAGCCACACAACCAAATGATCTAATGCCTTTAGTCGATATTTGTTGGGATGTTACTGTCGCCAAATGCACATTAACAACAAATTATAAATGATTTCCCAACGAAATGAACCATTGGAAAGCGGGAAGCTGATGTCCAACACTAGTAGGACTGGTCTGTAGGCCTACAACTGCCCCCAATATCCCACCAAATGGCGACTAATGTATGGTAAACATAGCTCCCTCATAGTGTAACTTGTGTTACCCTATGCACTATTGTAGAGTAAAGTGGTCCAGCCACTGTCGACAAAGCGTTGATGCGTTGATGCAAAGATGAAGTAATTGCTTATGATGAGGAGGGCTATCGGTGACTGCATCGTCTTTGCATCGACAAGGGGAAAAAGTTTGGCAACTATAGAACCAATTTTCATGCTTTTACATATACAATTGCCAACCCATTGCCACGGCCCTTACCTCCATTGACAATGCACCGATGCAAAATCTCATTGCCAGGAAATATCAAACATGTTTGATGTTCATCGCTACCTTTACCCATCGCCCATTCATCGCTTGTCATCGCTGGCTATTGCCGAAGGCATAGCGATGGATAGTCGATGCAAAGATGATGCATTAAATTTTACAAAAATCTTATTAACTAGCTCATCGCCAATGCATCACCAATGATTTTGTCAACAGTGGCCGGACCGCTTTAGCCAACTATTAGAGACCTGCAGGTAACTCTCTCATGAATAGTATAACTTATGTCAGCTTATGTTGCACTATGTACAATTGTTGGAGAAACCCTCTTAGAGGCCTTGTAACTCCCTCACAGCACAGCCTGCATTGCACTATAAATAGGGAGATTTAGCAACCACAACGCACCAACACAACATTAACGCCTCCACTAACTATTAGTACATTATTACCATTGTGGGGATATCTCTAGAGGCCTGCAACGCAGGTGCCCTCGGCCTAGCGCCTCTAGAGAAATCCCCACACTGGTAGTAATGCACCAAAAAGGTTAGTGGATGCATTAGCGTTGTGTTGTTGCGTTGTGCTAAATCTCCCTATTGATGGTAAACCTCCCGCACCTCCCTGTAATCATAACTTGCATTGCACTATTTGGGTCAGATTTTCAGAAAATGTACACTTGGCAGTTGTACACATTTAGTAAATTCTGCTAAATTAGGCTGCAATTTGGCCAATACTAGTTAAATTCGAGTATATTTGGCATTGCATTGATTCTAGCCATCTGTTTGGTTAGGTAGAACTGTATTTTGAATTTTATTTTCGTCTGAAATTTGGGTTATTTGAGAAGATTGTTGAAGGTGAATTGTACATTTTCTGAAAATCTGACCCATATACGATCATGTTCTTAGACTAGTCACAATCTTTAGCAAGTTCTCATCCCCTTCCTAAAACGATCAAGGGTCTCAGGTGGTCGATTTGAATTGGAAATAATTACTGTTCTTCAATAGTTGTAATTGGCAGGTGGTATCCACATTAGCATGATAAACTACTGGGATGATTATGAGTTCCAATGCTTTCCAGCATGTAAGGGAAAGCCCCACATGTGGGTCAGATTTTCAGAAAATGTACAATTGGCAGCTGTACAAATTTTGTAAATTCTGCTAAATTAGGCTGCAATTTGGTCAATACTAGGTAAATTCGAGTATATTCGGCATTGCATTGATTCTAGCAATCTGTTTGGTTAGGTTAAACTGTATTTTGAATTTTATTTTCGTCTGAAATTTGGGTTATTTGAGAACATTGGCAAAGTTGAATTGTACATTTTCTGAAAATCTGACTCACATGTGCTGAAGATAAGTGTTCATGAGAACTTAAGTACTCATACCTTATGACAGATGTTTTTCAAAATACCATAGAGAATATAATTAAGGCATGTCACATAAACTACTCCTCCGACATGTAATAATTATGTGGGTAAGATTTTCAGAAAATGTACAATTAGCAGCTGTAGACATTTAAGAAATGCTGCTAAATTGGGCTGAAAAATGATGAATACCAGGTGTATCTGAGTATATTTGGGAGCGCATTGATTTAAAGTATCAGTTCTGTTACGTTAAACTGCAATTTGAAGCTCATTTTTGTATTAAATGTGGGTTATTTGAGAGGATTGGTGAGAACTAATTGGACATTTTCTGAAAAACTGACCCATATGCACATTCCACAGGTGCAGTAATTGGGGTGGAATAAAAGTTTGTTATCATATGTGTGGGATAAGAATTCAAATTGGTTTTTCTATTAGCTTTTAAGATACTTTATGGCGATTTAAAACCTAAAGAAATATTTATATTTCAATATTTGACTATGCTAGGGGATAGTGATTGGACTACTTAGCAATAAGGGATTTGCATAGCCGCCATTTGGAATCTTGATCGCATGGAATTATGGGATAAATGGCGCAGTATAAAATCTATAGAAAACATGTCATGTTCAGCATGGAATTCTTATCAATGCTCTAATGTCAATATCCATGTCTTATACATGTTTCCATGACACAAGATCTCATCTTTCCCATCATGCATTTGGTTTTCATAGATCATTTAAATACAAGCTATGATATTGATGAAAAGTTTTGTGCAATTTTCGATAAAAAAAGTTGCCAAATATTTATGTGTCAGATTTTATCAGAATCCATCCCAGAAGTCATCTATTATCAACAAAACTTTGAATTAAAATGTAACTAGCAGTTAACATACCCCAGAAAATCTCTTGGATAAACAATAATTATACTTTTTAAATAATTAATAAGGACATACAATACGTAGATTCTGGGTGGCAATTACTAATGAAGTAGCTAAATATTCTCGACAAGATGACCTTGGAAATGCGGGAACATTTTCCTTGACAACGCAACGCCTGAGACCCATCCATGACGAATGGCGCGTTTTTTGTTTAATGTATTGAATATCATATTGGCCTTAACGAAATTATAAAAAAATATATTTAAGAGACTGTCTGGACATCAAGTACATGTATTCAAACACTTAAAGCACTACATTCACCAAAAATGAAAACAGTCCACCAAAGAGATCTTGTGAGTAAATCACTTTGAAAAATATAAATGTTGCGACTTTGAGTCATTTTCCTCTAACACATCACAAATGACTCCAAGAATAAATCCAAATGCTATACGTAGCGGCTGGGAGAGCTGGATTATTAATCTAGATGTCTGCCTACCTGTTTGTCGTTCTTTCGTTTATTATATTTACATTGTTTATTATTGTACTATGCGAATCTCGATAAATAAAGTAGTATCTTATCTTATCTTATCTTATCTTATCTTATACGGGTCAGATTTCCAAAAAATGTACAATTGGCAGCTGTACACATTCAGTAAATTCTGCTAAATTAGGCTGCAATACTAGGTAAATTCGACTATATACGGCATTGCTTTGATTCTAGCAATCTGTTTGGTTAGGTTGAACTGTATTTTGAACTTTATTTTCGTCTGAAATTTGGGTTATTTGAGAGGATTGGTGAAAGTGAATTATACATTTTCTGAAAATCTGACCCATACAGTTATTTTGCTTTGCCTTTAAAGATACTTATGGTCACTGTACTACTCACAGCTTTTTCATTTTTCAGGTGGCCCATTAAACTTTTCTCACTTGGTCTATAATAGTTAATTAAACACCCCCTGTGGAACTGAATGGCTAGAAATCATGCCATGTTAAAGCAGCACTCTCAGCTAACGCCGGTCAAAAACTAAAGACTTCCATCGTTTTGTTCTGTTCTTTCCATCCCATACTTCCATCTAAAATACATTTAACCATCATTTTACAGGGTTTTGTCCATTTTGGAATTTTTGTGATGGCTTCACTTATTCTCGCTCACCAGCGGCCGTTTTGTCAGCAGCGGAATATTAATGAATCCAGTCCTATAAGTCATAATATGAGTAACTCTTGTATAAACATATAACAGGAGCAGAATATTGATAAATCCAGTCCTATAAGTCATAATATGAGTAACTCTTGTATAAACATATGACAGCAGCAGAATATTGATAAATCCAGTCCTATAAGTCATAATATGAGTAACTCTTGTATAAACATAACAGTAGCAGAATATTGATAAATCCAGTCCTATAAGTCATAACATGAGTAACTCTTGTATACACATGTAACAGCAGCCAAAAATTGATAAATTCAGTCCTATAAGTCATAATATGAGTAACCCTATAACAGCAGCAGAATATTGATAGATCCAGTCCTATAAGTCATAATATGAGTAACTCTTATATAAACACATACCAGCAGCAGAATATTGTTGAATTCAGTCCTATAAGTCATAATAATTTGAGTAACCCTATAACAGCAGCAGAATATTGATAAATCCAGTCTTATAAGTCAAAGAAAGATTCGTTTTCTGAGAATAGCTGAGAATGCAGCTTTAATATGGCAGTTGCAGCAGCACTCAGCTGAGGAAGTTGCTAATAACGCAATGCTAGATAATAGTTGGACAGCTGCATTAATTATGTACCACCTCCATCGATCCACGCCGCCATTCCATGAGAACCTGTTGTTTATATCTAAAACTGCACTGTCAGCTATTTTCGGTCAAAAACTAAATATTCTTTTTATTTTCTTCCATTGTTTCCCAACCCATCTAAAAGTCATTGGACCAGAATTGTGGAGGATTTTGCCTGGTTGCTTTTGCTACAGGGCTTCTAAAACATCCTCATTTATAATGCGTTTTAGGAAAATAATTCATAAGTCGCAAAATATGGATTTTGAGATATCACCATATTTGAAAAGATGAGACCAACCCGATTCCAATGAATGTAAACATTAAGGACATCTAATAAGTACTTTTATCTTTTTAGTTAAATATTTCTATTCTTGAAAAAAACCCAACAAAGTTTGCAATATTTCTGGGTGGATAATTACCAGTAAAGAAGCTTAATATACTCAAGGGGATCATCTGAGAAACGAACTGATATAATTAATAAACAGTCTTGAAATTTCGTAGATGTATTCAGACATACAACGACTAGACACTCCAAAAATGAAAATATTCCAACAAAGAGATCTTGTAAGTAAACGACTTTGAAAAACTTTTGAAAACCAATTTTGCGTCTTGTGATTCATTTTCCAGAAACATATCACGTTTGTATTCGGAGGAGCCACCAAAATCTTTTCTTACAATGACTTCACTTATTATCGCTTACTGGCGGAAGTTTTCTCTGGGCTTATTCCAATTCTTATATTTATAAGCATATAACAGGAGCAGGATATTGATACGGCCAAGAAGAAAATAGGTGTGTTTCCGATTTATCTGGCTGAAAACTAGGAAGAGGGGTGGCGGTGGTAGCTCTTTATTTTAGGAAACCACCTCCCATTTCTATTTTATAACAATAGCTGTTTTAAACAAGGAAAACATGTGCTTTTCAACAGTTCCGGGTTAGAAAACCTGTTTTCCTAATTTTATCAGCATTTATTTGTCAAAAAATCACCCCCCCCCCCAAAAAAAAAAACCCCCCAAAAACCAACAAAAAAACAACAAATCAAACACAGTTTTAGGTAGGGGAAGATTTTTCTAGGTAGGGGGAGGGGGTAAATCAGAAAGACACTTTTATTTTTTTTGCCTAAATTCAGTCTCCTAAGTCAGGCAGCTATAACGTCAGGCTATTTTCTCACAGTCAGAACCGTCAGCTATCGATGAACTGATTACTGTTCTAGGAAAGCCTGTTAGATGTCCTGTCATACATCAGCAAATGCCTATAATTATCAGTTAAATGCTACTGCCATAGCTGTCTATTTTCTGCGGGTATAACTGAGATAATTAATACAAATATCCTGACTTCGGGGATGAAAGTGCACATGGGTCAGATTTTCAGAAAATGCACAATCTACAGTTCTACACGTCTATTAAACTCTGCTAAATTAGAGTGAAAACTGATAAATACTAAGTATATCTCAGTATATTCTGTATTGCATTCATTCAATAAATTTGTCTGGTTATGTTGAACTGTATTTTGAACCTGATTGTCATCTTAAAGTTGGTTTATCTGAGAGAATTGGTGAAGGCCAAGTGTACGTTTTCTGGAGACTTGACCCACAACCATAGACAATCACATGTTTTGCCCCAGGCTCCTTTTCTGTTGTGTTAAAGAGATACAAAGATATATACAGAATAACTTGTATGCTGTAAAATAAACTACCACAGAAACTGCTAACTGTATACAACAGTGTTACCTGTGGTACAAAACCGAATATATGTATACGTGTATATCGGTATGGTCAAAGTATCTCACATTTTTGTTAGATATTTCATTTGTTTCTATTCTTCTCACCTAGATGCTAACCTTATAACCTGCTATCCTTGTTTTACCTTTAATTCACTACTTGTATGAATATGATTCAACTTTGACTTTTTTAAAACAGAAAACAGAAAGTTGGGTCTGCAAGCCCATTTTGCCTCCCAATACCATCATCCAGTACAGAGGGAGGGAGGGAAGAAAGAAGGGAGGGAGAGAGGGAGGGAGGGAGAGGTAGCAGCTCATGTGAAAAACAATTGATTAATACATATTAGGCCTGCCCCGGCCCTGTTAGGCATGTACGGCAGGGGCAGGTGTGATTGATGGTGTGGAGGTATGTGTGTGATGCTGCATGCATTAAACATGGCCGGTAATGAGCGGCTTTCCACCTCAACAAACACATACACACCAACAGCCACCGTCACAGTATGGGCTGTTGCACTATACATGGTTGTATAGTAAACCACAGTATAGGCTGTTGCACTATACACCATAGTATAGTAAACTACAGTATGGGCTGTTGCACTATACAACATAGTATAGTAAACCACAGTATGGGCTGTTGCACTGTACATGGTTGTATAGTAAACCAAAGTATGGGCTGTTGCACTATACATGGTTGTAAAGTAAACCACAGTACAGGCTGTTGCACTATACACTATAGTATAGTAAACCACAGTATGGGCTGTTGCACTATACACCATAGTATAGTAAACCACAGTATGGGCTGTTGCACTATACACCATAGTATAGTAAACCACAGTATGGGCTGTTGCACTATACACCATAGTATAGTGAACCACAGTATGGGCTGTTGCACTATACACCATAGTATAGTAAACCACAGTATGGGCTGTTGCACTATACACCATAGTATAGTAAACCACAGTATGGGCTGTTGCACTATACACCATAGTATAGTAACCACAGTATGGGCTGTTGCACTATACATGGTTGTATAGTAAACCACAGTATGGGCTGTTGCACTATACACCATAGTATAGTAAACCACAGTATGGGCTGTTGCACTATACACCATAGTATAGTAAACCACAGTATGGGCTGTTGCACTATACACCATAGTATAGTAAACCACAGTATGGGCTGTTGCACTATACACCATAGTATAGTAAACCACATTATGGGCTGTTGCACTATACACCATAGTATAGTAAACCAGAGTATGGGCTGTTGCACTATACATGGTTGTATAGTAAACCACAGCATGGGCTGTTGCACTATACACCATAGTATAGTAAACCACAGTATGGGCTGTTGCACTATACATGGTTGTATAGTAAACCACAGTATGGGCTGTTGCACTATACATGGTTATATAGTAAACCACAGTATGGGCTGTTGCACTATACATGGTTGTATAGTAAACCACAGTATGGGCTGTTGCACTATACACCATAGTATAGTAAACCACAGTATGGGCTGTTGCACTATACACCATAGTATAGTAAACCACAGTATGGGCTGTTGCACTATACACCATAGTATAGTAAACCACAGTATGGGCTGTTGCACTATACATGGTTATATAGTAAACCACAGTATGGGCTGTTGCACTATACATGGTTGTGTAGTTGACCACAGTATGAGCTGTTGCACTATACACCAAAGTATAGTAAACCACAGTATGGGCTGTTGCCCTATACACCATAGTATAGTAAACCACAGTATGGGCTGTTGCCCTATACATGGTTGTATAGTAAACCACAGTATGGGCTGCTGCACTATACACCATAGTATAGTAAACCACAGTATGGGCTGCTGCACTATACATGGTTGTATAGTAAACCACAGTATGGGCTGTTGCATTATACACCATAGTATAGTAAACCACAGTATGGGCTGTTGCACTATACATGGTTGTATAGTTAACCACAGTATGGGCTGTTGCCCTATACATGGTTGTATAGTAAACCACAGTATGGGCTGCTGCACTATACATGGTCGTATAGTAAACCACAGTATGGGCTGTTGCACTATACACCATAGTATAGTAAACCACAGTATGGGCTGTTGCCCTATACATGGTTGTATAGTAAACCACAGTATGGGCTGTTGCACTATACACTATAGTATAGTAAACCATAGTATGGGCTGTTGCACTATACACTATAGTATAGTAAACCACAGTATGGGCTGTTGCACTATACATGGTTGTATAGTAAACCACGGTGTGAGCTGTTGCACTATACACCATAGTATAGTAAACCACAGTATGGGCTGTTGCACTATACACCATAGTATAGTAAACCACAGCATGGGCTGTTGCACTATACACCATAGTATAGTAAACCACAGTATGGGCGGTTGCACTATACACCATAGTATAGTAAACCACAGTATGGGCTGTTGCACTATACACCATAGTATAGTAAACCACAGCATGGGCTGTTGCACTATACACCATAGTATAGTGAACCACAGTATGGGCTGTTGCACTATACACCATAGTACAGTAAACCACAGTATGGGCTGTTGCACTATACACCATAGTATAGTGAACCACAGTATGGGCTGTTGCACTATACACCATAGTATAGTAAACCACAGTATGGGCTGTTGCACTATACATGGTTGTATAGTAAACCACAGTATGGGCTGTTGCACTATACACCATAGTATAGTAAACCACAGTATGGGCTGTTGCACTATGCACCATAGTATAGTAAACCACAGTATGGGCTGTTGCACTATACACCATAGTATAGTAAACCACAGTATGGGCTGTTGCACTATACACCATAGTATAGTAAACCACAGTATGGGCTGTTGCACTATACATGGTTGTATAGTAAACCACAGAATGGGCTGTTGCACTATACACCATAGTATAGTAAACCACAGTATGGGATGTTGCACTATACAACATAGTATAGTAAACCACAGTATGGGCTGTTGCACTATACACCATAGTATAGTAAACCACAGTATGGGCTGTTGCACTATACACCATAGTATAGTAAACCACAGTATGGGCTGTTGCACTATACATGGTTGTATAGTAAACCACAGTATGGGCTGTTGCACTATACACCATAGTATAGTAAACCACAGTATGGGCTGTTGTACTATACATGGTTGTATAGTAAACCACAGTATCGGCTGTTGCACTATACACCATAGTATAGTAAACCACATTATGGGGTGTTGCACTATACATGGTTGTATAGTAAACCACAGTATGGGCTGTTGCACTATACACCATAGTATAGTAAACCGTATGGGCTGTTGCACTATATACAGTAGTATAGTAAACCACAGTATGGGCTGTTGCACTATACACCATAGTATAGTAAACTACAGTATGGGCTGTTGCACTATACACCATAGTATAAACCACAGTATTGGAAAAATGCTCCCTATGCACTATGAACCCACTCTTGACTCCTTTTTTAGCCCCTGTTTTTATTTTTTCTCTGCTCTTTTTTTCTCCCCCCTTTTTTGTCCTCTCTATCTCTGCCTCTCTCTCTATCCGTCACTTGGTCCTTTTGTATCCTTCCCTGGCTCTCCCTATCATTTTAACATTAATATCCACACGATTACAGAAAAGAAATTCTCTTCAGTTTTACCTCAGCTTGTTCTTTGCTCCCCTAATCTGACTGGTACATGGTTCCTTTCATGACAGATCTAGAACATCTGATCAAAAATCTGATGTACGACGTGTATTGACATAAATCTACCCATGTTTGTTACTCAGCTGAGTAGGGAGGTGACACGTTGACATTCCTACAAACCATCCCACTGGCTGGTGAAAAATATTGAAATATATGGGTCGGATTTTCAGTAGATGTACAATTGGCAGCTGTTCACATTTAGTAAATTCTGCTAACTGAGGCTGCAATTTTGGTCAATACTGGGTAAATTCGAGTATATTTGGCGTCGCATTGATTCTAGCAATCGGTTAGGTTAGGTTGAACTGTGTTTTGAACTTAGTTTTCGTCTGAAATGTGGGTTATTTGAGAGGATTGGTGAAGGTGAATTGTACATTTTCTGGCGATTTCACCCATATGGCCTTTAGGGATCCACCCCCTTTTTGAGACAAGTCTGCCGAGTGATCTATTATAAGAGTGGATACTGATTTGAAGTAGTAATAACTCACCACCTCTAGTATTTATATGGGTCAGATTTTCAGAAAATGCACAATCTACATTTCTACACATCTATCAAATTCTGCTAAATTAGAGTGAAAATTGACAAATACTAGGTACATCTGAGTATATTTGGTAATATATTTATTCAATAAATCTGTCTGGTTATGTTTAATTGAATTTTGATCCTGGTTTTCGTCTTGAATATGGGTTATTTGAGAGGATTGGTGAGGGACAATTGTACGTTTTTATAAGATTTGACCCATATATGGGTCGGATTGTCAGTAAGCATACAATTGACATCTCTACAAATGCAGTCAATTCATGTATATCAGGTGAAAACATTATACATACTAGGTTTACACCATAGTAAACCTAAAACCTGAGACCTAAAACACTCTTGTAAATCATCAAGCACCCATAGATGGTAGTATACTATATACTGCTATGCTATGGACTATTGACTAATAGAAGTAGTAACTATTTTCCAGTTAGTCATTAACAAAACGTAAGTAAAACAAAATGAAAATAATGTTTCAATATTAATAATACACCCCCGAAACTGAATTGATATCAATACTCATCTCAGAACTAATCCTTATATCAGAAAAGTAAGGCCAAGGGTATTGCTAGAACAAAACGTAAGTAAAACAAAATGAAAATAATGTTTCAATATTAATAATACTACCCCAAGGAGTTAGTGGAAACCAGCGATAGGAGCTGAATTAAACAGCCTGGTAAACATACAATAGATGGTAGCATACTACCCCAGGAATTAGTAGAAGACCAGCCATAGGAGCTGAACTAAACAGCCTGGTACAACATACAACAATAGATGGTAGTATACTACCCCAGGAATTAGTAGAAGACCAGCCATAGGAGCTGAACTAAACAGCCTGGCAAAACATATAACAATAGATGGTAGTACACTACCCCAGGAATTAGTGGAAGACCAGCGATAGGAGAAGAACTAAACAGCCTGGTAAAACACCATAAAACAATAAATGGTAATATACTACCCCAGGAGTTAGTGGAAGACCAGCGATGGGAGTTTATCAAAAGATGTCTGGTAAAGTATTGTATTGTAAAGTATAGTATTACCAAAAATAAAATTAGAAATTATCCCTCTACCCCTTCTCCCCTTCTTTCCCCTCCTCCCCTTCCTCCCCTTCCCCCCTCCTCCCCTCTTCCCCTCTTCCCCCTCTTCCCCCTCCTCCCCCTCCTCCCCTCTTCCCCTCCTCCCCTCTCCTCCCCCTCCTCTCCCATCCCTCCCTCACCCCTTCTCCCCCTCTCTCTCCCCCCTCCATCCCCCCTCCTCCCCCTCTCTCTCACCCCTCAATCACCCCTCCTCCCCCTCTCTCATATCCCTGTCTCACCCCTCCATCCCCCCTCTTGTCTCACCCCTCCATCACCCCTCTTCCCCCTCCTCCCCTCTACCCCTTCTCCCCTCCTCCTCCCCTCCCCTCCTCCCCATCTCCCCTCTTCCCCACCTTCCCTCCTCCCCTCTTCCCCACCTTCCCTCCTCCCCTCTTCCCCACCTCCCCCTCTTCCCCACTCACCTCTCTACCACCCTGTAGTGATTAATAATCCATGTTCCTCCCCAGGGAGTCTGAGATAATTCTCTATACATGTTACCTCACCTAAAACAATTCTCCTGTTTCCTTGGTTACCCGAATGTAACAATGGTCTACTCATGCGAACAAGTAGAGCTATTACTTGGTTGCTGAGTGTGTTTCGTAAAAGATCGCTGGGGTAACTTGAGGGGTTATGAATAAGCAATCAATGTTCAGACTTGACTAGGTCAAGTCGTCAGAAAATGTACAATCAGCAGCTCTGCACATTTATAAATTCGGTTAAATTAAGCTGAAAAATTACAAATACTAGTAGGACGATCTGAGTGTATTGGTATATATATATATATGGGTCAGATTTTCAGAAAATGTACAATTCACTTTCACCAATCGTCTCAAATAGGCCAAATGTCAGACGAAAAAAAAGTTCAAAATACAGTTCAACCTAACCAAACAGATTGCTAGAATCAAAGCAATGCCGAATATGCTCGAATTTACATAGATAGTATTGACCAAATTGCAGCCTAATATAGCAGAACTTATTAAATGTGTACAGCTGTTAATTGTACTTTTTCTGAAAATCTGACCCACATGCATAGGGGGTTTGCATGTAAACCTACAAGCGCATGTCTATAGTAGATATACAGTGCATGCTGGGATGAATTTATTTCAAATCTGACAGAAATATTTAGCAACATTTCCATTGAAAAATGCACAGATCTTTTCACAAATATCATAGCTTGTGTAAATGATCTATACAAACCGGAAAGGATATAGGAAAAATGAAGTCTTGTTTTATGGAAACATGTAAAACACATGGCTTAATTTACACGAGATCACTATTAAATAGTCCATGCTGAACATAACATGTTTCTATAGCTTTTACACTGACACACCCCTGTCCCATAATTCCATGTGAATCGAGATCAAAGATGACGGGCATGCGAATCCTCTATTGCGTTCATTCTAACAATGGGTTCAGTTATGTTGAACAGTTTTTTAAACCTCATTTCAGTCATAAATGTTGGTTATTTGTAAAGGTTGTAGAATGTGAATTGTACATTTTCTGACGACCTGCCCATGATGTATACATGTGTGTACCACTGACTGGGTGTTGGACTACACTATGATTATGTTTAGGTGGCAACGCATAGAAACAAGGCTCTGTTAAAGATGCACTCTTAGTTAACGTCGGTAACAAACTAAATATTTTCTAAATTGGCTTCCATTTTTATTCAACCCATCTAAAGGTCATTTGATCGGAGATTCTGTCGAGTTGTTTTTGCTATAGGGCTAATTTGCTATAGGACAATTAAATTGTTATACATGGATCAGATTTTCAGAAAATGTACAAATGACAGCTCTACACATTCAGTAAATTCTCCTTAATTAGACTGAAAAATGGTAAATACTAGATATATCTGAGTGTATTTGGTATCAAATTAATTCAAAGTATCTGTTTAGTTGTGTTGAATTGTGTTTTGAGTCTCATTTCTTGTATTAAATTCCAGTTATTTGGGAGGGTTTCTGAATGTGATTTGTGCATTTTCTGGAAATTTCACCCACATACAAATGCGAGGTAATTCACAACAAAAGATTCAGATACGGTTACGTAATTGACATACCGTCAACCGCATCCTTTCAATATAAAGCGAGCCGAATCATACTCTTAGTGTTATTAATATGATTTGTATCTTGTATTTGTATTTGTAATTTGATTTCATGAATGTAACTGTTTGGCCAAATTTGTAATAAAATAAAAAAAATCTAATTGTGTCATTGACATATGTCTATTTTATCCTTTTATATTATTTCTGAAGAGAAACCAGGAAGACCTCAGCGTAATTGTACATTGAGAGGGAACATTCCGCTTCAGTATGACACTAACAGAAATGTAACATGTTTTATTGAATAAAAGTATTATAATAATAATAATAGGTTTGCTTGTGGAACAGTAGGCTGAACCTCCCTATTCCCCCCCCCCCCCCCTCTCGAACTCGACCTTTCTGATCGCACCCACACCCAATCAACAGAGGATGCAATCTTGGATAATAGTGTGTATTTTATTACACTTTTGCCTTCTTTATTACACTCTTTATATGTGGATTCCACCGAGAGCCTGTTTTCACGTGAGCTACTCAGTTTCCTGTTGTAAAAATTGCTCTAAATATAGAAGCGCTATCGATTGACTCTTCATGCTTCATATTCCCCATTTCCTCATTTGATTTTAATTGTGTTTTTACCATTTTTTACCAGGAGTATAGTTCACCTCACTGGTGGGTCAGATTTTCAGGAAATGTGCAATTGGCAGTTGTAAAAATTGAGTAAAATCTGCTATATAAGGCTGCAATTAATTTGGTCAATACTTGGTGAATTCGAATATATTCAGCATTGCATTGATTCTAGCAATCTGTTTGGTTAGGTTCAACTATATTTTGAACTTTATTTTCGACTCGAATTTGGGTTATTTGAGAAGATTGGCGAAGTTAAATTGTACATTTTCTGAAAATCTGACCCATGTATTGAATGTATCTATGCATATCCTACGGAGAATTTTTAACTACTTTCTTAGTAATTGACCTTTAAATGATATTGTGAACATTGTTTTCATGCATATGAAAATGAAAATGAAAAAAAAAACTTTTTGAATGTCATACTGTTTACTATCATTGGAATCCCCTTGATCCCATCTTTCCAAACATGATAATATCTCAAAGTCCACTTTTGGGGACTTGTGACTTGATCTTCCTGCAACATCTCATATTTGGAATAGCTTTCCTACTTGTCAATCAAGAACCATGGGCGTTGACAATATTGTGAATATTAATCAGGTTTAAAACATCAAAGCATTGCTTATGGTAATAAGTGAAAACTCTACCACAAATCATACTTTTGCATTCTGATGCTTTATCCTCCTATATGGAATATTAAAACGTCATAGATGTCAGCTTAACCAAATACTTCACCCTTATTTATAACCAAATCATAGTATAATGGGGCTATTTCCTGATAAACACCAATTCTTCTAAGGCAGTAAAACAATGAAAACTATAACAATGGATATTGATTGTTACTGATAAGCAATGCTGAGTGGGTTTTATGAAAAAACTTCTACATTTTACTGACGTAATCTCTCAATTACTGGCTCGTTCTATATCTGGCGCTGTTTGAGGAGTTTCTCCATGCTTCCATAAATTGCTGGCTATAAAAATATAAATTTGAAAACCTTGCAACTGGTAATTGTCTGAGTGAAGCCAATCTTTTCAAAAGCAATTTCGCGATTATTTTTATATGCTTGATTGAGTACATTAACATCTCACCTTGTGGACCACTCTCTAATACTATAGCAAGAATGCCATAGTATCGTGTCGGTGGGGGGTTGTATTCACCGAGTATGGCTGAAAACAACGAGTTGTTTTTTGGCCATACTCGGTGAATACCCGATACTCTGTTATTCTTGCTTTTATTCCATCATTCTTGTGTTATTACAACTTTATTTGCCTTTATTTCATCAAATTAATTGTGTTGTCCGCATATAGCTCACCGATTGTCTTGAATGGTCGTGACGTCACTGTACAATACACAGAGTTTATATTGTCCACCTTGTGAGCAGCAAATATATCGATTATATGTGATCCGTTTAGGAAAATGAGTCATAAGTCGCAAAATACGGATTTTGAGATATCATCATATTTGAAAAGCGGAGGTCAAGCCGATTCTAATAAGAGTAAACACTAGCACACCTAAAAGGTATTTCTATGTTTTAATTTAGTTTGGTATCTTTATTTTCGAAAAAAAAAAGAGTTTGCAATGTACCAGTAAAGTAACTAAATATACGCCATACAAAGGCCTTCAAAACGCAAGGATATATTTGTTACAATGTCCTGAAATTTGTTATATGGATTCATATGACTATAGTTGCAAAACCCTCCAAGAATCAGATAAAGATTTAGAACGTAATAAATTTGATAAAGAAATCTTGTGGAAAAAACACTTTGGAAAAATATCCATTTGGCGACTTGTGACTCATTTTCCTGTAACACAACACATATTGTAAGCTCAGGGTCAAATCATGGAATAAAGACACCCCGTTTATATGATCATGTGTTGTGTCCTGTGTTTTATTATACATTTCTAGAGGTTGGTGTGATAAGCTTAGGCTTAAGCATACAATAGGGGAGTTGCATAGCCGCCATTTTGAACCTTGATTTACATGGAATTATGGGACTAATGGTACAGTCTAAAATCTATAAAAAAAACATGCCATATTCAGCATGGATTATTTATCAATGTTCTAATGTCAATATCCATGTGTTATATATATATATACATGTCTGCATAACACAAGTCCCCATCTTTCCCATCATGCATTTGGGTTTCATAGCTCATTTATACAAGCTGTTGAAAACATTCTTGCAGTTTTCGATGAAAATGTTGCCAAATATTTGTATGTCAGATTTTAACAGAATCCATCCCAGCGTACACTGTAACAGACATGCGCAGTGAGACATGCAAATCCCCTATCCGTGCCGACTTGCTATTGGTCAATCTCCACCTTTCAATCAAGGTATAAAGCATTAGCATAACTAATGAGCTCCTACAACACGGACAGGTGACCATACTCCCATTGGGTGAAATCGCCAGAGAATGTAAAATTCACCTTCACCAATTCTCTGAAAAAACCCAAATTTCAGACGAAAATAAAGTCCAAAATACAGTTCATCCTAACCAGACAGATTGCTAGAATCAATGCGATGCCGAATATACTCGATTTTACCTAGTATTGACCACATTGCAGCCTAATTTAGCAGAATTGCCTAAATGTGTACAGCTGCCAATTGTACATTATCTGAAAATCTGACCCATGTGTGCCCATGCACAGAGGCTAAAAATAGTCTCTAATAATGGGAGAACAATTGTATGCCATAAAATATAAATTGAAAAGCTGTGTTGGTAGTAATTCCCCGCATGAGATGTGTCTATTTATAGAACTGCTATAGCATGCTGGGAATGGGGAAGTATTAGGGCCTGGGAGCTAAATGTGTGTTTATGGCTCAGATTATCATAAAACGTAAATTGATACCCTTACACATTTATTGAACTCTAAAATTAGGCCAACAAAAATAGAGCCTCTCCCACCTCCATAGGCTAAAAGGGATAAGAAATATTCGGTATATCTGAGTATATTTGGTATTGCAAGGTTTCATTCAAAGAAATTGTTCTCTTGAAGAAGTGTATTATGAAGCTTTGAGATGTCAAACTTCTGTCAAGTCATCAGAAAATGTATACTTCACTTTCATCAATCCCCACAAATAGCCCAAATTTACATCAAAAACGTTTCAAAATACAGTTCTACGCAAGCTAAAAGGTTTTATGAATTAAAATATGCCTGGTATTTATCATTTTTCCCCGCCTGATATAGAAGAATATTCTGAATGTGTAGAGTCGGCGATTGTACATTAATTTTTCTACACTTACACTCAATATTGTGTCCAGTAAGAAGATTGCCGTTTATTTTGAATTTTTTAAATAGAGAATCAAAGCCTTAAAACTTAAACATCCTGAAAGTATCAATGAGACATACCCACCAATAACCACCATAAGCACCAATATATGGGTAAGATTTTCAGAAAATGTACAATTCGTCTTCACCAATCCTCGCAAATATCCCACATTTAAGACAGAAGTGCGCTTCAAAATGTTGTTTAACATAACTGAACTGATACTTTAAATCAATGCGATACCAAAGATACTCAGATATACCAAAAATTTATATTTTTTAAGCAGAATTTAGCAGAAATTACTAAATATGTAGGGATGTCAATTGTACATTTTCTGAAAATCTGACCCATATAGGAACACAAATATATATTGTTATATATATGGGTCAGATTTTCAGGAAATGTACAATTGGCAGCGGTACATATTTAGTAGAATCTGCTAAATTAGGATGCAATTTGGTCAATACTTGGTAAATTCGAGTTTGTTCGGAATTGCATTGATTCTAGCAATCTGTTATGGTAGGTTGCACTGGAATTTTGAACCAGATTGATGTATTAAAATTTGGGTTATTTGAGAGGATTGGTGAAGAAGAATTGTACATTTTCTGGCGACTTCACCCATATGTTACTTATGCAAGAAATGTTGAAAACACCACTATAACCCATGCCAATTTCCCACACAACAAATAGATTTGGGAATGGCTGTGTCAGCAACGTTCCCTTGCATTAAATAGGAAGTTTATGGCAATGTAAAATGTAGTATTCAGTGAATCCGGAAAAATGGTATTTTCAATTTCCCAGTTGGTGATAGCAGTTCTTATAGATCGTCATGAACAAATGTATTGATAATTGATATCTGCGCTGCATAAACACCCTGATTGTCACGTGTTAATGTTTGCACATGCGCATTGGGCATTGAACAACATGGATTATTTGTGACGTGAGCAGGGGGGTAGATTCAATCAGTGCTATAAATGGGTCAGATTTTCAGAAAATGTACAATTGGCAACTGTACACATTTAGTAAATTCTGCTTACTGAGGTTGCAATTTTGATCAATACTGGGTAAATTTGAGTACATTTGGCGTTGCGTTGATTCTAGCAATCGGTTTGGTTAGGTTGAAATGTGTTTTGAACTTAGTTTTCGTCTGAAATGTGGGTTATTTGAGAGGATTGGTGAAGGTGAATTGTACATTTTCTGGCGATTTCACCCATATATAGGTTAACTAACAAGATAGTTGAGGGAGCGTGAATATTGCACGAGTTGCGTATCAACAAATGCAATATTCTGAGCAACTGAAACCAATGCGTTAGTTAACTGATTTATTATATGAATGAAATATATTTATTCTGAAATGTCGTAAAGTTGAATATTGGCGATTAACATGGTAAAGCACATGGGTTGCAATCAAAATTTGTATCAAATTGATGCTAAGAAGGAAGATATATGGTTGGTATATATACTGCAATATCGACAGTGGGAAAGATTGCCCTGGACCAGACTAGTAGTATCCATCCCTTGACTAAACCCAACTCTATACATAGATTCCACTGACGTCACGGCTGTCGCCATTGCTGGGGGCTTCTTAGATGTCTATGTATGCTGCGGTACTTGAGAATACCGTTTTCTGGCTGTTTTAACCTTTACCAGTTTTTAATGTTCCTAAAAAAGCCCTTCTTGATAGGTTGGATTATCTTTATTTAGTGTAGTATTACTCAAGTATCCACTATTGTGAGGTTTATCAGCTTTGTTTTGATAATCACGCCATAGACACAAGGGTAGCGCTGACCCCAGTAATGGCGGCTAGTAGGGTTCCCCAGCCACCCGGGTGACGTCATGTGAAATCTATGTATAATGATCACATTCAAAGCTGCAGTTGGTTGAGTGTTTCCTTTATTTTTGCGCTTCTATAAAATAAGAAGCAAAAATGAAGGAAACACCTTGTGCTTTTACAATGTACATTGCCAGATTAACATAAGGTTGAAAATGTTGGTCAGATTTTCAGAAAATGCACAATCTACAGTTCTACACATCTATCAAATTCTGCTAAAATAGAGTGAAAATTGATAAATACTAGGTATATCTGAGTGTATTCTGTATTGTATTTATTCAATGAATCTGTCTGGTTATGTTGAACTGTATTTGAACCTGATTCTCGTCTTACATTTGGGTTATTTGAGAGGACTGGCGAAGGCCAATTGTACATTTAATAAAGATCTGACCCCACAACAACACGTAATTTTTAAGTGTGAGGGAGAGCGATTGTTAGCCCTAATGGCTATACTATATAGCTCTAGAATCAATCATGTCACTTTAACTCTTAACCTGGAAAGGTGGGTTGTAATCACACACATCAATATAAATCCTTCCGCATTTAATTATAGGCAATTAACCAATGGTTTAATAGTCCTTGTCCTAATCTACCACCCACCAACCTAATGATACAGATATCAGAAAACTCACCTTTCACTGTGGTCCTGGGTAACACCATAAAGTGCCTTTCTATCTCTTTTCTCTCTTTTTCCCTTCTTCTCTATCTCTATTTACTGGGTATGGTCATAAACTGCCTCCCTATCAGCTCTCCCGCCCTTGATATAACCATATTAAATGTGTTGATAAGGGCGTAAATCACCCAATCTCACTCACTCCCTCTCAGCTCTCCCGCCCTTGATATAACCATATTAAATGTGTTAATAAGGGCGTAAAGCAACCAATCTCACTCATTCACCTTTCACTTGCGTTGCTGATAGTAGAGTCGTAACCTCCTACTCTAGCCCCAATAGCACTATTCAGCTTAAATGATGATCAGCTTGTTATCTAGTTAATATAATTCTTCCTTTACTGACTAATTCTGACTAATTGTAATTCTGACTAACTCACGCATGGGTGAAGTAGCCAGAAAATGTACAGATCGCTAAACATCCTGAAAGTATCAATCACACATAACCATGTACGAACAGAACTATATATGTTATGTGACTTATGTGAGACATTTGAATCAATATCAAATATATGCAGATATACCAAGCATTGGGCCTTTTTTCAGTTTAATTTAGCAGAATTAACTAAATGTTAGAGCAGCCAATTGTACAGTTTCCGAAGTTCACGACGGAGACGCTATGAACCGTGACGTCACGATAACGGGTAATTAGGTGTGTTGGAAATACCCACACCTTTCTCTAATGACCTTGGGGCCATGTCAGCATTCCTGTCAATTACCAATAGAATCATTTAATCATATCACCTCTCCATGTCCATATCCCTCGCCTCTCTCCCTCTATCCTAATGATATCTTTCTCTCCTTCCCCTCTATTCTAATAATAGCTTTCTCTCCTCTTCCTCTCTCTCCTCTTCCTCTCTCTCTTCTATTCCTGTCTTTTCTCCGTCTCTCTCCCCTCACTCCGTCTCTCTCTCACTTTCATTCTCTTCTGTGTCCTGTCATTCCCCTCCCTCTCTCACCTATTACTCTATTTCCCCTCTTTCGTCTGTCCCTTACCTCTCCAAGTCCCTCCCTCCCCCTCTTTCTCCCTGTATCTCCTTCCTCTCCAATCCTCGCCAACCCTCGCTTTATGGTTAATATCGCCAGAAAATGCCCAATTTGCCTTCCCCAATTCTCTCAAATAACCCAAATTTAACACAGAAACCAGGTTCTAAATACAGTTCAACATAACCAGACAGATATATTGAATGAATACAATACAGAATATACTCAGATATACCTAGTATTTATCAATTTTCACTCTAATTTAGCAGAGTTTGATAGATGTGTAGAACTGTGGATTGTGCATTTTCCGAAAATCTGACTCATATATTCTCTATCCGTGTCTCTTTCAGTCAGTCTCCATCATGTCTTTGGTTTCCTTCCCTGTTCCTCCTCACCCCCAAGTGGGGAAAACCCGCACCTCCGGCACATGAACTGAGTCCCTTTCATGATTCAGTTTAACATATCCAGTAAAGTTCTACCTCTCAGTCACGCCTTACCGTTTAAACTCTCTTTTTATTTGTCATATTTCATTTGTAACCTCATCTCCTCTGTCTTTGCCATTCATCTGTCATTTACTCTCTTTTATTTTATCAACTCCTGAAAGAATTTTACTATAGAATTTTGTCTTAATATTTATAAATATTTCATGCAGCAATATCATCAAGATTATGAATGTTAATCGTACCAAAATAATCTTTTTCTTATATAACAACAACTTATAAACGAGGGCACCACTGCGTTGGTTTCCGACTTCCAGCTAACTCATTATGATCGAGGGATTAAATAATTCATTAATCGATCGGCTAGACTTTGTGACTAATTATTCGCAGTAATTAGACACAGAAACTAGTACCATTCTACACTTTCTCTCTATTTTATAATCTCTTCTTCTTTCCCCCCTCCCTTTTCACTACCTCCCTGGGTATCCTCCACTTCATCTCTCCCTCTCCCTCTTCCTCTCTCTCTCTCTCCCTCTCCCCTCTCCCTCTTCCTCTTCCTCTTCCTCTCTCTCTCCCTCTCCCTCTTCCTCTCCCTCTTCCTCTCCCTCTTCCTCTCTCTCTCCCTCTCCCTCTCCCTCTTCCTCTTCCTCTCTCTCCCTCTCCCTCTTCCTCTTCCTCTCCCTCTCTCTCTCCCTCTCCCTCTCCCTCTTCCTCTCCCTCTTCCTCTTCCTCTCTCCCTCTTCCTCTCCCTCTCCCTCTTCCTCCTCCTCTCCCTCTCCCTCTCCCTCTTCCTCTTCCTCTCTCTCTCCCTCTCCCTCTCCCTCTTCCTCTCCCTCTGCCTCTTCCCCTCTCTCCCCCCTCTCCCTCTCCCTCTCCCTCTTCCTCTTCCTCTCTCTCTCCCTCTCCCTCTTCCTCTCCCTCTCCCTCTCCCTCTCTCTCTCTCCCTCTCCCTCTCCCCTCTCCCACCTCTGTCTCCCTCCTACATCCTTTCACTCCCCTGTCTTTCCCTCTCTCCCTCCCCTTCCCCCCTCCCTACCCCTCTCCTCCCTCCTTTTCCCTCCCCCTGTTCCTCCCTCCCCTTCCCTCTCCCACTCTCCCCCTCCGCTTCCTTTCACTCCCTGTACCCTCTCCCTTACCCCCACTCCCACTCCCCTCTCCCTCCGTCGCTCTCCCTCCCCTTCTATCTCCCCACCTCTCTCCCCAATTCTCTCCACTCCCATCCACCTCACAACCAAAACATCCTGCGCATTTTAAATAACATCCACCATAACTTCTTCATGTCTCCTCCCCTATGTGGGTCAGATTTTCAGAAAATGTACAATTCTTTTTCACCAGTCCTCTCAATAACCCACATTTAAGACAAAAATGAGCTTCAAAATGCAGTTTAACATAACAGAACTGATACATTAAATCAACGCGACACCAAATATACTCAGATATACTCGGTATTAATCTTTTTATAGCAAAATCTAGCAGAATTTACTAATTGTGTAGAGCTGGCAATTGTACATTTTCTGAAAATCTGACCTATGTATTATATATAAATATAGTTTCCCACGTAAGAAAGTCCTTAAAGTTGCCAACAATCTGCCCGGCTGCCAATACAACCCTTGCCCCTAATAGACCCCCTCCATGGAGCCTCCCAAGCATTGATTGCATAGCGGCAGTCACTTATCACTGAATAATTGAAGACAAAGTAAAGAAATGATTTCTGTCATGAACGCTATGCCTGGGTGTTCGCCAAGGAAGCACAATAAGAGCTGTACTTTTTTATTCGTCCCCATAGGGACCATACAAAGATCAGACCAAGTTTTTATCTCCGAGCTTCCGCGAGGTTATTTTACTGGCAATTGACGCAGAATAGAAGAAACGATCGAGAAGTTTTAAGTTCTTTGAACTTGTTTTTTTTACTGTTTTTTAATATGTTTTGAAAGTGATTTCATCAACCGGAACGTGAGTTGTAGCAAGTTTGGAAACTTGATGATGGATTTTCTATTTAAAAGAAATGCACTCCATGATAGCCTGAATTGATAACTTATACACATGCAACATAGTTGGACTTCAAGATGTATTTTCGACTATTACAACACAAAAAGACAGAATTCAGTCATTGTTTTGCATAAAGGATGTCAATATTTAGCTGCTGTTATATATATCTTTATACAAGAATTTGACTTTTAAATGAAACTACCATAGCAAAGGAGAAATAATTAAACGATACAATTATTGTTTATTTAAGTATAGCGGTTAGATTTTCAGAAAATGTACAATTCATCTTCACCAATCCTCTCAAATAAGCCACATTTAAGACAAAAGTCAGCTTCAAAATGCAGTTTAACGTAATGGAACTTATACTTTAAGTCAATGTGATACCAAATGTACTCAGACATACCCGGTATTCTTCATTTTTCAGCCATATTTAGCAGAATGTCCTAAATGTGTAGAGCTGCGAATTGTATATTTTCTAAAAATCTAACCCATATAGACTTATCAGGATTATTTGTCAGATCGTCACAAAATGTACAATCACCAGCTCTACACATTTAGTAAATTCTGGCAAATTAGTCTGTAAAATGATATATACTTGGTATATCTGAATATTTCATGCGAATCTAGATTCAAATTGCGGCAATGCAATTGCCCTATTGTGAAGAGACAAATTATATGGGTCAGATTTTTAGAAAATGTACAATTGGCAGCTCTACAAATTTAGTAAGTTCTGCTAAATTAGGCTGCAATTCAGTCAATACTAGGTAAATTCGAGTATATTCGGCATTGCATTGATTCTAGCAATCTGTTTGGTGAGGTTGAACTGTATTTTGAACCTGATTCCTGTATCAAATTTGGGTTATCTAAGAGGATTGGTGAAAATGAATTGTACATTTTCTGGCGATTTCACCCATATGGAGGGGGTTAAAGGAAGGAAAGCGTTGAGAGGGAATAATACGATGATCCCGACTTAAGCAGTTTACTCTTTACTATAGGCAAAAGGAGGTAGTTAAGGTGCACCCAGCACTATTCCTCCACACATGCTCACTTCTGCGCCTACGGTGGCTGGAGTGCGGCCTTTTTTCCCATTGTAATTAACAATTGTTCTTACACCAATAAATTCGGAATTATACATTTTCAGAGGTAGAAAATACTGGTCTTTCTGATTCTGAACTTTATTTAATTGTATTTTGAAAGGAAATTGTGTAATCAATAGTAACATTTCAGCAATTGGGAATCAGGCCTTGACCGAAAATATACATGTAGGCTGGTCTTGTCAGGAAATAGTCCTTTCCTACCTCTTTTGCAGCTGAGGATAGTATGTCAAAATGATCGTATTGAGTGAGAATATAAACAAAGAACAGAGACAATTTAATCATAACATTCTGAAGAGAGCCAAATAAAAAGCCATATTAGATCTGTGTGGGAATGTCCGAACAGCAGGAAGTCTTAAAAACATTTCAACAATGCAAAACAGATCCATATAGAATATTCGCAAATACTCCAATGTCAAGGACCACGCTTGTCTTGTTAATTATCGGATTATCCTAAAATTATCAATTTATCAATGTAGATTTCTCAACACCCTTATAAATATAAATATTGTAGATTGGTATGTAAGGGCTGGCTCTTGTTTATTGTGTTTAACTCTACATCGGTTTTGAACAAGACAGATTAATGTAAAATTGAATAACCAGTAATGTGAAACAGGTATTAACGATTGGGATACCCCAGAAAGACCTTAACTGCGAGAGGCTGGCGTCCCTTTCTGAAACATGTAATTGTCTTATCAGAATAAAAATATGATATATATATAATTATATCATTCGCATCTAATCTAATCTGCAATATTCACAAAATAATAGTGACAAATTTTACGATTGACCGAGGCAGATTTCTGCACACCCGAATGCACAACCACATCCATGAAGTATGGTTTGTTTTTTTCTATGTATTTAAATAATATAATGATTTTCAAATGAAAAAAAGACATTTTTCGACTGATACTGCAACTGTAAGGGCAGGTATGGGAATATGAACACATACAGAGTGCAACCACTACCTAATACGGTTCAATTAAATCTGAAGTGTTTTGAAGAGAGAGAACTGAGGTGTTCTTTTATTTAAAGTAAACAAAGAATTGTCAATGACACGATTTGTGCCTTCAACTGCAGAGACTGACACTCAAGGAGACGTTTTTCTAGTTTACAATATACGGGGCAAGTCTTCAGAAAATGTACAATCAGATGTACACATTTGGTAAATTTTCTCAAATAGGCTGCAATTTGGTCAATACTAGGTAAATTCGAGTATAGTTGGCATTGCATTGATTCTAGCAATCTGTTTGGTTACGTTGAACAGTATTTTGAACTTTATTTTCGTCTGAAATTTGGTTAATTTGAGAAGATTGGAGAAGATGAATTGTACATTTGTTGGCAAGTTGACCCATATATACGGCTGGCTGTACAGCTGTGAGGGAGAGGTATTTAGGGAGAAGTGGTCTTGTGCTCTCAGCTTGGTATGAGTGAAGTGAGTTAAAAAGAAGTTAGAGTGTAACGGCGTTTAGGTAGAGAAACAATGCGTGAGTGAAGAGCAGAGGGGATGGGGTGAGAGAGAGGGGAGGAGGGGTGATGGAGGGGTGAGAGAGGAGGGGTGATGGAGGGGTGAGAGAGGAGGGGAAGGAGGGGTGATGGAGGGGTGAGAGAGAGGGGGAGGAGGGGAGGAAGGGGAGGAACAGAAGGGGAGAGGATAGCGGATAGAAGGTGGTGGAGGATGTGAAGGAAGAGGAGGAGGTGGAGGAGGTGGAAGGGGTGGAGGTGGAGGTGGAGGGGGTGGAGGTGGAGGAGGTGGAGGAGGTGGAGGAGGTGGTGGAGGTGGAAGGGGTGGAGGTGGAGGTGGAGGGGGTGGAGGTGGAGGAGGTGGTGGAGGTGGAGGAGGTGGAAGACCAACTATATAGGAGCTGAACTAAACAGTCTGGTAAAACATACAACAATAGATGGTAGTATACTACCCCAGGAATTAACTAAACATCCTGGTAAAACATCAAACAAGAAGAATCATAATACATAGTCCACCCTGCAACACATTGTTTTGTAGATAAATGTTGGAGTACTACGTACCACATCCAATTCACACCCTCCCATTGGGTGGGGGAGGGAGGGGGTTAATAAATCACCCCCATCCCCATTCACCCCCCACCCCCACCCCCACCCTCACAATATGGAATGTACCGCACCCCAGCATTTCGTGTCACATGCCTTTTTTTTAAATACCAATTTGAATTAATAACATTCTTTCCAGTTGATATTAACAAAGATCGCAAACAGTTTTTGCTTGGAAACAAAGGGAGCGTAGGAAATTATTGCATTAGGATGGGTTTTTTTCCTGGGAAGGTATTCCACCTTTAACATAGATCACATTATGTGTGCACAATAGGTGTAAGAGATTGGGTAGCGGTATAAAGAGAAAAGGCGGGCACAAACAAAGTATCTCCGAAACAAAGATGAATTGCTTTAATACATTTCCTTTTTGTTTGTTGGAGTTTTAGTTGATCTCGGGTGCATCTGATACAAGGATGAGTTATTTGGGTCAGATTTTCAGAAAATGTACAATTGGCAGCTCTACACATTTAGGGAATTGTCCTAAATTAGGCTGAAAAATGAAGAATACCGGGTATATCTGATTATATTTGGTATTGCATTGATTTAAAGTATCAGTTCTGTTATGTTAAACTGAATTTTGATGCTCATTTTTGTCTTAAATGTGGGTTATTTGAGAGGATTGGTGAAGTTGAATTGTACATTTTCTGAAAATCTTACCCTAATGTTGTGCGTTAAAGTTCTTTGGACAGGTGAAAGGTAAATCGTGTTCAGCAGGTTTTTGCATTCGTACGGAACTATTTAGGTGGTTTACTTTACTCAACAAACTATTGCTCTGTCTCTATTTCTCCGTCTCTATCTCCCCTCTCTGTTTCTCCCTCTTGTTCTTTCTTGGTTTCTCTGACTTTCTGATTTTTGTCTTATATAATTTGGATTATTCGAGAGGATTGGTGAATGCGAATGGGGGACCACTTCTTGAATCTTGGAATTATGCATAGGACTATGGAATTATGGAATTATGGGACGGTATTGTGTAAAATGTGTAAAAAAAAAAAAAAAGCAAAACAAAACATGCAATGTTCAGCATGGGACATAATTTATATGGGTAAGATTTTCAAAAAATGCACAATCTACAGTTCTATACATCTATCAAATTCTGCTAAATTAGAGTGAGAATTGAAAAATACTAGGTATATCTGAGTATATTCTGTGTTGTATTCATTCAATAAATCTGTCTGGTTATGTTCCATCCTCATATATTAATATATCGACACACATGGGTCAGATTTTCAGAAAATGTACAATTAGCAGCTGTATACATTTAGTAAATTCTGCTAAATTAGACTGTAAATAGGTCAATTCTAGGTAAATTCGAGTATATTCGGCATTGCATTGATTCTAGCAATCGGTTTGGTTAGGTTGAACTGTATTTTGCACTTTACATTCGTCTGAAATTTGGGTTATTTCATAGGACTGGTGAAGATGAATTGTACATTTTCTGAAAATCTGACCCACATACGTTACATACATAATGAAATTTGACACACATAGGTTACATACATAAAGAAATTTGAATACATAATGAAATACTAAATGAAATTTGAAAAGAATGCAAATCCCGTATTACAACTTCTGGCGACGTTGCCAATATACACTTTCTTGATGTAGACCTACGAGGTCCCTTTAACAGTGAACAACATGAATGGAAGAATTCCTTCTCAAAAACTGTACTTTTTCAGTTCAAAATGTGCCGTCTCGTTTAACAATTTTCCACCTAATTTAAATCCATCGTATTTCACTTTGACAACACTAGAAGTTTTCTACTGTTTGCCTGTCAGAGTAGAAACGAGCGGAGAAGGACTAATGGCAGGACATTAAAACATGGAATCTTAATTAGAGGATTCAGAAAAGGAATGTTGTATAATTTGTAGACATTTTTCACGTTTTTTGGTTGTTAAAGCTGCATACTCAACTATTATTGACAAACAAAATCTTGTCAAATTCAGATTATGACTTATGGCCGTCAGTGAGCGATAATAAGTGAAATAAAATGTGGACTTTTATCAAGCCCTTGTTCCATATGTATATTTTGGGGACTTGCATTTTGGGTAAATTTGGCGAGATTCTTTTTGTGATAATAGCTGAGAGTGCAGTTTTAATTGAGAGTGCAGCTGTAACTGAGAATGCTGCTTGAACTGAGAGTGCAGTTTAACTGAGAGTGCAGCTTTAACTGAGAGTGCAGCTTTAATTGAGAGTGCAGCTTTAACTGAGGGTGCAGCTTTAACTGAGAGTGTACTTTTTACTGACAGTACAGCTTTAACTGGGAGTGCAGCTTTAACTGACAGTGCAGCTTTAACTGAGAGTCCAGCTTTAACTGAGAGTCCAGCTTTAAGAGCAGGGCAATGACAGTTCCCCCAAGTAAAGGGGCAGCCATGTGAAACAGATGAATATGTCAAAACATTTTACTTTTAGTTCATGTTTCAAGAGGACAGATTTGTGAGTGTCTTACATGGAGAGTTGGGATCACCTTTAGGCAATTTTGTCTATTTATAACTATTGTCCATTTAACAACAGCAACATTGATACACATATTTGTATTTAGGCTTGTTTATAGTCCCATTCCGTACTCTAATAAGAAGACTCCGTTAGTGTAGTAAATGTAAAAACCAAAATGTATAAAGAAAAAGGGGAGATAGAGAAGGTCGAGTACAAAAGTAAAACAGTGGTAACGGTAAAGATTTGGTAAATAATTTTAGAAAGTGTCAGAAAAATTAATAGATGTTTGGGGAGGTTCATTATCTAGCTGATGCTAAATCTCATTATATTCTTATACCATTCTCTTTGCCTTCTGTCCTTCTATTGTTGTCTGTTAAAACAACATTTAGGAACTTCCAGATTCAACACTTAGAAAACACTTGCAACATTCCTAAACATCCTCCACCGACCCATTATAAGGGGCAGATTTTCAGAAAATGTGCAATTGGCAGCTGTACACATTTACTAAATTCTACTAAATTAGGCTGCAATTTGGCCAATACTAGGTAAATTCGAGTATATTCAGCATTGCATTGATTTTAGCAATCTGTTTGGTTAGGTTGAACTGTAATTTGAACTTTATTTTTGTCTGAAATTTGGGTTATTTGAGAGGATTGGTGAAGGTCAATTGTACATTTTCTGAAGACCTCACCCATAAGCACACCGACAATGCAGCAATGGATAAAAGCAGGAGCAATCTTACTCTATGATTGACAACACATCACTCCTACCTTTTATGAGCTTTCAATTATGTAACTCTAAACCCCCAATTTTATGTTTTCTCCTTCCCACCCAGCCTGCACACATGCCAAGTACATCTGCACCTTAGCTGCTTGTTTTTTATCAGTTCTGTGTTCAATTTGATTTCACTCCTCCCTCTCCTTCTTAAAGGATTAATCGACCAAACGATATTTGTGAAATAAACGAAGTAAAGTCTTAATAAGTACATCTACAAGTCTAGTTCAAGTTTACTTTGATATTCTATCTTGGTGATGGGTTGGGAATAAACAGACCAAGAATAAAACATACTTTTACAGACATAGGGGATTTGCATAGTCGTCATTTTGAATCCTGATTCACATGGAATTATGGGACTAATGATACAGCGGAAAGTGTAAAGAAAACATGTCATGTTCAGCATGGACTATTTATTAAAGCTCTAGTGTTAATATCCATGTTTCACATGTTTCTATAAAACAAGATTTCATCTTTCCCATCATGCATTTGGTTTTTATAGGTCATTTACACAAGATATGATATTGGTGAAAATATCCTTTCATTTTTCGATAAAAATACTGCTAAATATTTGTATGTCAGATTTGGACTGAATCCATCCCAGCATGCACTGTAACAGATATGCGCAGTGGCAGATGCAAGTCCCCTATTAGCTGGAAATTCAGCTCTTTTTTTTAAAAGAAATTTTATTGAGAACATTTCCATGGTAACATAGTAATCTCATGCTGCTCAAGTGAACAAATGTTTACCCCACATTAATAAGATATATATAGTTTAAGTATTTTAAATCAAACTCTAAGAGGGAATATTTTCATCTCGTGTGTCTTTCATCATTAAATAAATTCCTACACGGACCTCTTAGCTAATGATAATAACTTAACCTGGTGTACTCGTGACTAATTTAAGATCACCCTACCTCCTCACATAACTATCATTATTAGATCGTGATGTGCTTCATACTTATTTGAAAATACGTTTCTTGGAAGTCCTTGCTTGAATAAATCCAGAGAGAGTTTTCAAATACCAACGGCGTAAAAGCGGCACACCCAATGTATGATTTGCAGTTAACGTTTTTTTTTATATTATTCAATTAATCTGTCTTGATGAGGTAAGGACGATGGTATGTGTATCTCTCTTTTTAAATTAATTGGTCGCCATTACGCTGGTATATAATGGGTCAGATTTTCAGAAAATGGACAATTGGCAGCTGTACACATTTGGTAAATTAGGCTAAATTATGCTGCAATTTGGTCAATACTAGGTAAATTCGGGTATATTTGGCATTGCATTGGTTCTAGCAATCTGTTTGGTTTATAGGTTGAACTGTATCTTGAATTTTATTTTCGTCTGCAATTTGGGTTATTTGAGAGAACAGGTGAAGGCCAATTGTACATTCTCTGACGACTTCACCCATATTGTCAGTGGCAGCATGCTAACTACAGTCTCAGGAACCCGCTGCAGGAGTTTTTGTTGGTATTGCATGCATGTAAGGCTTTAAATCAATGCGATACCAAATATAGGGCCCATTGTATAACAAAACGCTCGTAAGTGGTTCGCATCTCCTCGTTTCCTATCGCATCTTTTTGAGTTATGAGAGACTTACGACATACGACAGACATACGAGGCATCACTTGCATAACAACCCTCGCAGCAATTTCGTAACTTGTATTAAGCAACACATCGCATCTTCTCGTATCTGACGTTTTCAGACAATTCAGGCGGGCGTTTCATAATCCAGACCAGCGCGCGCTATTGGACTATTGGACTTCCGTTTCATAATGACAACTTTGTACACAGCGCTCGTCAATGAATAACTATTGTGGTTAATCAATGCAACGCAGAAATCGTTGCGTTGATATAAGCGCGGAATTTTTATTTACTTATCATTAATATAATCGTTGCATTGTGTCATCTAAAATGTTACAAATAGTAACATTAGTAATTTATCTCAGAACCAGGAAGGAAAATAGTCATTTATCTACCAATTTAGTAACTTGTTGTGTCGGAAATAAATCTCTCTACAATAGCAAGTCATTAGTGATAATGGGTGAGGTACAGAAGGGAGTGCTGGAGTGGGTAAAGGGTTAGGTAAAGGAGGGGGTACAAGAGGTACTGGAGGAAGTACAGGATGATTTACCAGAGGAGGTACTGGAGGAGGTTGATGGAGGAGGTTAGTGGAGGAGGAGATACTGGGGGAGGTTAATGGAGGAGGAGGTACTGGAGGAGGAGATACTGGAGGAGGAGGTACTAGAGGAGGAGGTACTGGAGGAAGTTAATGGAGGAGGTGGTACTGGAGGAGGTACTGGAGGAAGTTAATGGAGGAGGTGGTACTGGAGGAGGTACTGGAGGAGAAGGTTCTGGAGGAGGTACTGGAGGAGGAGGTTCTGGAGGAGGTGGTACTGTAGAAGGTGGTACTGGAGGAGGTTACTGGAGGAAGAGGAGGTTCTGGAGGAGGTTAATGGGGGAGGAGGTTAATGGAGGAGGTGGTACTGGAGGAGGAGGTACTGGAGGAGGAGGTACTACCCCCGCCCACCCCGCTTCTTCGGAAGGTGGGGAGGGGCAGTACAAGGACAGGTACTGGAGGAGGCACAGGAGGAGGTACAGGGGCTGGGGTACTAGAATAGGGACTGTAGCAGGTAATGGAGCAAATACTGGCGGTAGTGCAGGAGGGGGTACTGGAGGAGGTACTGTAAAGGGCCGCACACACCTGAGCGCCCACCGATTTAACTTCTCCCGATCTGATTTAACTGCTCCCGACCAAGAATTCTAAGGAATAAAGTTTTAAAACTGTCCATTTGCGGAGACCCACACCAGCATCTCTGGAAATAAAAATGATATCAACTTGATTCAAGTGACCACACACACATAACCTGGGATGAGCTATCAGAACACATGACCAATGTCATTTGGGGTCAAGGTCAAGGTCATTTCTATGTCAAATGCCAAAAACTGGCATTTTTCGACATTTACCTCGAAATTGCTGGAGGGGGTTACTTGAGGTTACTGGAGGTGGTTACTGGAGGAGGATACTTCAGGAAATAAATGGAGGGGGTTACTGGAGGAGGTTACTGGAGGGGTTACTGGAGGTGGTTACTGGAGGGGTTGCTGGAGGGGCACTGTAGAGTGCAGCACTGTGCTTCGCAGTACTGTAGAGTGCAGCACTGTGTTGAGCAGCACTGTAGAGTACAGCACTGTGAGGTGCAGCACTCTAGAGTGCAGCCCATTAGAGTGCAAAACTGTGCTGAGTGGCACTCTAGAGTGCAGCACTGTGCTGACCAACACTCTAGAGTGCAGCATCATGCTGCACAGCACTCTAGAGTGCACAACTGTGCTGAGCGGCACTCTAGAGTGCAGCACTGTGCTGACCAACACTCTAGAGTGCAGCATCGTGCTGAGCGGCACTCTAGAGTGCAGCACTGTGCTGAGCAACACTCTAGAGTGCAGCACAGCACTCTAGAGTGCAAAAATGTGCTGAGTGGCACTCTAGAGTGCAGCACCATGCTGCACAGCACTCTAGAGGGCAAAACTGTGCTGCGCAAAACTGTGCTGAGCGGCACTCTAGAGTGCAAAACTGTGCTGAGTGGCACTCTAGAGTGCAAAACTGTGCTGAGCGACACTCTAGAGTGCAAAACTGTGCTAAGTGGCACTCTAGAGTGCAAAACTGTGCTGAGCGACACTCTAGAGTGCAAAACTGTGCTGAGTGACACTCTAGAGTGCAGCACAGTGCTGCACAGCAGTCTAGAGTGCTGCACTCGAATGTGCACCACATTCGAGTGCAGCACTGTGCTGAGCAACACTCTAGAGGGCAGCTCAGCACTCTAGAGTGCAGCACTGTGCTGCTCAGCACTCTAGAGTGCTGCACTGCTGTGCAGAACATTAAAGTGCAGCACGGTGCTGAGCAACACTCTAGAGTCGAGCACTGTGCTGTGCAACACTCTAGAGTGCTGTATTGTGCTGCACGGTGCTGAGCAGCACATTAGAATGCAGCACTGTGCTGCATAGCACTCTAGAGTGCAGCAATTTACAGTACCCCCTCCAGTACCCCTCAATAGTACCCCCTCCAGTACCCATTTCAGTACCTCCTCCTGTACTCCCTCCATTACCTCCTCCAGTGCCTCCTCCAGTACCCCTTACAGTACCTCCTCCACGACCCCCTCCAGTACCCCTTACAGTATCTCATCCACAACCCCCTCCAGTACCCCTTACAGTACTCTTTACAGTATCTCCTCCCGTACTCATACAGTACTTTCTCCAGTATCTCCTCCTTTACCCCTTACAGTAGTTCCTCCTCTACCCCCTCATTACCCCCTTACAGTATCTCCTCCAGTAACCCTTCCATTACCTTCTCCAGTATCCCTGCCAGTGCCTCCTCCAGTACCTGTGACAGTACCTCCTCTGCCTCCCCCAGTTCCCCTTCCAGTTCCTCCTCAATTGCCGCCTCCTGTACCTCCTGGAGGAGGAGAAGCTTTGGATATAGTCGTAGAATTATTGTAGGAAATAAGGAACATAAAGTCTGAAGGCTGTGATCCTAAGATCTAGAATGAATGTTTATGGTAGAGTAGGTATACAGGTAGGTGCTTGGTCCATGTGGCTATTGGTTATATTACATGCTACCCTAATTACTGCCATAAACTCCTGGTTAATGTTACATTATGAAATATGAACATGTTACTAATTTAGGTTATGGAACCCCATAGCCAGATGTAAATTCCTCTCAAATTATATCATGTTGAACAATATACATACATACATACCCCCTCCAGTGCTTCCTCCAGTACCCCTACATACATTCATACATCATAGATACATGTTTACAATACATACATACCCACATACATGTATATGTACATGCACATACATGTACATACATACACAATACATCCATATACATGTACATACATTTATATGCGAGGAGATGAGAGGAGATGAGAAAAGATGCGCAGCCTTGAAAATGCTCGTAGATATTTGAGAAATATTTACGAGAAAAAATTCCTTATGCACAACTAGAGGGAGATGCGAGGGTGTATTTACGAGGGGATACGACTTTCTGGTGCTTATACACATGCTTTCAACTTACGAGAGACTTATGACTGACATACGACGACATACGAGGTTCTCGCAACCTTATACAATGGGCCCATTATGTCAGATATACCCAAAATTTACCATTTCTTTAGCAAAATTTAGCAGAAATTACTAAATACATAGAGCTGCCAATTGTACATTTTCTGACGATCTGACCCAAGAGTGGTCTCCACTGGCTGTGGTAAGCTCTGCAGTAAGCTCAGAGAGTAAGCTCTGCGGTAAGCCTTGCGATGGTGCTGTGATGGTGAGCAGTGGCGAGGACGTGCCTATATGGCCAGTGAACCATGTAGGCCGGACCTCCTCATTCCTCTCCACCTACAGAATCAGCAAAAACTATCGCAAGGCTTACCGCAGAGCTTACCACAGAGCTTACCACAGAGCTTACCACAGCCAGTGGAGACCACCCTTTAAGTTAAGATGGGCACTATGATGACCCACGAATAACTCCCGAATATGGGTCAGATTTTCAGAAAATGTACAATTGGCAACTGTACACATTTAGTAAATTCTGCTAAAATAGGCTGCAATCTGGCCAATACTAGGTAAATTTGAGTATATCTGACTGTAGAAATCTGTTTGGTTAAGTAGAACTGTGTTTTTAACTTTATTTGCGTCTGAAATTCGGGTTATTTGATAAGATTGGTGAAGGTGAATTGTACATTTTCTGAAAATCTGACCCATATATCTATCACAAGAAGGTAAACATAGGAGCAACCATTAGATCGTTGACCTAATGGTTGATTTTTGCTCCTATAAATATGTATACACAATTTATAAATTAAAATATAGAAGTACTTTTTTGATGCCCTAATGTTTGCTATCATTGGAATCGCCTTGATTACTGATATGCTTAGTGCCTTGCGAAAACCCCCTATATTAATATGAAAATGTACAATTCGTTTTCACCAATCCTCTCGAATAACCCAAATTTAAGACAAAAAGCAGCTTTAAAATGCAGTTTAACATAACAGAACTGATACTTTAAATCAATACAATACCAAATATATTCAGATATACCCGATATTCATCATTTTACAGCCTGATTTAGCAGAATTTACTAAATGTGTACAGCTGCCAATTGTACATTTTCTGAAAATCTGACCCTATTACGTATAGTGGTGTCCATGGGATGCCAACCGTGTCTATGATGTAAACTACATGATCTATCACTTCATGGATCAGATCTTCAGAAAACGTACAATTGGCCTTCACGAATCCTCTCAAATAACCCAAATTTAAGAGGAAAATCAGGTTCAAAATACAGTTCAACATAACCAGGCAGATTTGTTGAATGAATACAATACAGAATGTATTCAGATATACCTAGTATTTATCAATTTTCATTCTAATTTAGCAGAATTTGAGAGATGTGTAGAACAGAAGATTGTGCATTTCATTTTTTTTTTTAAAAAATTTTATTGGACAAAGTTTCAATCAATGACAATTCTCATTGAAAATTCATGAAAATTTGACCCTTATGAAATTGGAGATGAGAATGATTATATCACTCTCCGGTGGTGCAAGTAACAGTCGTGGGAAAGATTGTGTATGTGGGTCAGATTTTCAGAAAATGTACAATTCATCTTCACCAATTCTCTCAAATAACCACAAATTTAAGATAAAAGTCTGGTTCAAAATTCAGTTCAACATAACCAAACAGATTGTTTGAATCAAGGGAATGTCAACTATACCCATATAAATACCTAGTGTTGATGATTTTTCAGTCCAACTTTGCAGAATTTACAAAATATGTTGATCTGCCAATTGTACAATTTCTGAAAATCTGACCCATGTGTTACCCAAAACCTAATGTAATTTACATCAGTTGGGAGAATACAATGGGTCAGGTCGTCAGAAAATGTACAATCGGCAGCTCTGCAAGTTCTGCTAAGTTAGTCTGAAAATGATGAATACTAGTACATCTGGGTAAATTTCATATTGCGTTGATTCAAAAGATCTGTTCTCTTACGTTAAACCATATTTTGAACATCATTTCTGTCTTAAATTTGTTATTTTTTAGAAGATTAGCGAAGACGAATTGTTCACTTTCAGGCGACTTCACCCATATATATGAAAGGAACATACATGGCACCTGACGCAATGACGCAGTTGTATTTATTTGGGCGAACTTGATTACATTTTGCGAACTATTTGGCCGAACTTGATTCGTCCATGTAAGTACTCTGCCTACGGCATCGTGCTTATACACGGACGAATCTCGTCCAATAAATTTTCGATTACTGCCGGCTTGTTCCATTCTCTCTACTTATTTTCGGCAGATAATTTTTCGCGCACTAAGTAATTTGACACCTTTTCGCACGGATTTACATTCGCGCAGCAAGGAAGTCTCAGACCTTGTTCAGGCAATAATTATACCTTTCGCACAGGATTTATTTTCACGCACAAAGGTGAGTGCACTAAAATAGCGAAAATAAATACTGTGCAAACATTAATACGTTTACAGTACTTGTTAAATAAATAGTGTTTTTGGTTGAATAACAAATTTAGATTTTTTTTTGAGTGAGCAGTAGTACATTTCACAGATTCGGCTTTTGGGCATTCTTCCGACTGCCTGCTCGTTAGAAAACTTATTTCTTATTTCCTATTCTTATCAATTAGATACAAGTAATCGTTCTAGGAGAATATTAGATATGTTATAATACAAAAATTGTGAAATTATACGAAATACAGGTTGTTTTACAAAATATAAGTGGCATACAAGTGCCCTATCGGGGTGTTCCATTACCCCCTGTGAACATGACATGGCTTATTGTGCAATGGAATGTGTGCCATTAGCCCAGCCCAAAAGATGGGTCGGGGTTTAATCAAACGGGCTCATATTAAACCGAATGTAATGTATCCGTCGCAATAGAGTGAAATAAATAATCTGATATAAGAATACAGGACCGGCATCTCGTAAATAACAGTGTATCAGGTCTTTCTAAAGATTCAAAGGGTTTCACCCAAGTGGAATTGGGCTCGTTCTTTGTTGACATTATGAAGGCACTTGTGTGTGCTCTGTGTCCTATAGATTACGTATTTTAATAAGCAGGAGATATATGACAATAATTAAAGTGTTATTCTCAAGATTGAAAGAACATACTATAGAAATAATTTATCATGGAGTTAGATAGGCGGTAATGCTGTTTTTGTTGTTGTTGTTGTTGGGCCAGATTTTCAGAAAATGCACAATCTATACAGTTCTACATATCTATCAAATTCTGCCAAATTAGAGTGAAAATTGGAAATACTAGGTAAATCTGAGTAATTTCTATATTGTATTCATTTAATAAATCTGTCTGGTTATGTTGAACTGTATTTTGAACCTAATTTTTAGCAGGATTTGTGAGATGTGTAGAACTGTAGATTGTGCATTTTCTGAAAATCTGACCCAAATAAAGATGTTAAACCAACAAATATGATTCACTTAGGAAACAATTACTATATTTAAGCTGGAAGATTATGACGCCCTACTATAGAATGTACATAAGAGATTACAGGGCGCTTATGAAAATCTGTGTCAATTGAGATGTGCTTTGTAATATGAAATAAACGAATTTGAACAAAAAAAACCCCCCAAAACCAAAATTATTTCTACGGGTCAGATTTTCCGAAAATGTACAATTCGCCGTCACCAATCCTCTTAACTGAACGGATACTTTCAATCAATGCGCTCCCAAATATACTGAGATATACCCGGTATTCTTAATTTTTCAGCCAAATTTAGCAGCATTTCTTAAATGTGAGGAGCTGCCAATTGTAAATTTCCTGAAAATCTGACCCATTATACCTTACGTCTATGAAGCCCAGGTTGGAATATACGCTTACCTGTAATTAGAAAAAAAGACAAGTTATGAGAAATATATCATCAAGATTGTCAACAGGTATGTCAAAAGAAGGGTAAGATTTTCAGAAAATGCACATTCGGCAGCTCTACAAATCTCGTTAGGTTCTGTTAAATTAGAATAGGAAAAATGAGTATATCAGACTATCTTTGGCATTGTGATGATAAAAAATGTCCATTATGTTAAACTGTATTTTGAACGTCATGTTTCTCTTAAATTTGAAAGGATTTGAGAGGATTGGTGAAGGTGAATCATTGACATACCATTCTCATCTAACCTGGTACTCAGAGGCTGTGAGCCTAAAGAGTTGTATGAAGTTTTTGAGGCGACATATATATTTATATATGCGTCAAGTCATCGGAAAATGTACAATTCGCCTTCACCAATCCTCTCAAATAACCCAAACTTAGGCAAAAAAACAGGTTCAAAAGGCAGTTCAACATAACCAGACAGATGTATTGAATGAACACAATACAGAATACACTCAGATATACCTAGCAATCTCTCTCTTTATCAATCTTAACTCTAATTTAGCAGAATTTGAGAGATGTGTAGAACCGTAGATACAAGTGCATTTTCGGAAAATCTGACCCTAAAAATATACATGAATGTACAGACCAGTACTATATATACGCAATAGATATAAATACACAGGTGACGACGAGCTAATATGAAGGAATGTCAAGTATGGATATAATTTATTCTATGATATATAATTTAAGCTGACACAAAGAGGCCAGCGGGAGGCATGAGCGGGGAGAGAGCGACGGCGGCGGGGTGACACAGAACCACTGGAGCGTGACAGATTACACAAACATCTTTATGCGACTCTGCCTCATCATTCACACCTCGCTGAGTGCGGCCAATATAGGCTTTAGTGGGTCTAATCGCGAGAAAACGTACAATTGGTCTTCACCAATTCTCTCAAATAACCCAAGTTTAAGAGGAAAATCAGGTTCAAAATTGAGTTCAACATAACCAGGCAGTTTTATTGAATGAATACAATACAGAATACACTCAGATATGCTCAGTATTTATCAATTTTGACTCTAATTTAGCAGGATTTGGGAGATTTGTAGAACTGTAGATTGTGCATTTTCTGAAAATCTGACCCGTTAGGGTAATATTGGCAGCAAGGCTATGGGAAGTTACGTTGTTATCTCTCTGTCTGTACCCACCCACTCTTTACCTCCCTCTCTCTGTCTCTCTCTCCCCCTTTCTCTCTCACTCCCTCCCTCTCTCTCCTCCCTCTCCCTATCTCTCTCCCTATCTGATATCCTTCTCTCTCCCTCTTCCTTCCCTCTCTCTTTCTTCTCTATCTACCTCTCTCCTTCCCCCTCTCTCTCTCTTTCCCTCTCTCCCCACTCATTCTCTCCATCCTTCCTCCTCTCTCTACCGCTCTCTCTCCGTTCCCTCTCCCCGTTCTCTCTTCCTCTGTCTCTCCTATCCTTCTCCCCTCCCTCCCCCTGTCCCCCTGTCTCTCTTCCTCTCCCCTACCCTCTCCTTTTCTACGTCCATCTCCCTCCCTCGGTATCTCTCTCCTTTTCTCTGTCTTCTCTCTTTCTCTCCTAACACTCTATCTCCCTTTATTTATACACATACTGTTTCTCTCACATCTCTCCCTCTCCTGCTTTCTCTCTTTGTGTTTCAGTTGGTTGCCCTCTGTGTATTTCGTTCTTTCTTTCAGCTCTCTCCTAATACCATCTCTCGATCAGGATTTTCCTCTTTCTACCCTTTATCACTATGTCCCTCCGCCTCTCCGCCTCCAATCTCCCTCTCCCTCCCTTTCTCTCTCTTCAATAGCTCTCTCTCTCTCATTCTCGATCTAATGTAGTTTTCCGAACATATAAAATAATACTTTTCTTTTCATTTCTGACAATTTCCGCACTTTATATGTTCTGAATAAGCACGCCATATACCAATATAACTTGTTTTATTTTAATATATCAATTTTAATATATTTTAATATATCCACTCTTGTTTATATATAACCTATTCTAAAGATATTTGACGTTGCCATGGCAAAGACGGGTGTGCCTTAAATCTAGCTTCGTACTTGGCACGCGTAGTGTCTTTGTGTACAGGGTTGGAGTGGAGGTGAAGAGGGTGAGAGTGGGGTGTGGGTGCAGGTGTAATATACTGTAAACGTATTTATTATCGCCCAAGTACTTTTTTGCATGGATTTAAATTTGCGCAGCAAGGAAGTCTGATACCTTGTTTATGCAAAAATTATACCTTTTGCGCAGGATTTATTTTCACGCACAAAGGTTGGTGCGCGAAAATAGTGAAAATAAATACTAACCAACTATTTAATATGTTTACAGTATAGGCACTGAGACGCTTGGGGGTGTTGCATATTAACCACTGCCTTGAATAGGGGCCAAAACAACCCAAGGCAGAGACTAAAAGGATTAATATCCTCGCCTTCAGGCCTACAGCCAGCAGGCCAAAATGGAGGTTATTACTCCTTTAACAAATCCTTACATGCATGGACTTTCCTTCCTCAGCTTCATTGCTAAGCAGCTGGTAATGAAGTTTTAGGAGAGGAACTTGTTATACAGTGACTGACACCAACGAGTTAGTTAAAGTTCTGTTATATATGCTTGTAATGATATAAATAGAACATTTTTTAGGCTCAAAGTTGAATTTCGACCCTAAACTTGGTAAAACCGTGACTACCAGACGTAACTCACTAGTGAAATATGTATGGGCATAACTCATTCTATATATGGGGGGGGACATGGGTTCGAATCCCGGACCCGGTGGAGGTTTTTAAAAAGCCATGTCTATCAATGTCCATATGTCCAAACCTCACCTTGCTTTCGGAATGCCACGTCGGTCAATTGACCAAAATATGCAATACATGTGATTATTTATAATTACATCAACTATGTTAGCATGTGTCTACCCACAGGGTACTGAATGAAGATTGTCTAGACACTCTGTCATTGGGCCTCCCTTTTTAAGGAGTTCCCGGTGGCTTAGTTGGTTAGGCACTCGGCATTCAGTGCTGGCACTGTGCCTGATGTGGGGGACATGGGTTCGAATCCCGGACCCGGTGGAGGTTTTTAAAAAGCCACGTCTATCAATGTCCATATGTCCAAACCTCACCTTGCTTTCGGAATGCCACGTCGGTCAATTGACCAAAATATATCATTCTATATATGGATTAGATTTTCAGAAAATGTACAATTCCACTTCACCAATCTTTTCAAATAACCCAAATTTCAGACGAAAATAAAGTTCAAAATAGAGTTCTACCTAGCCAACAGATTGCTAGAATCAATGCAATGCCGAATATTCTCGAATTTAACTAGTATTTACAAAATTGCGGCCTAATTTTGAAGAATTTACTAAGTGGACAGCTGCCAATTGTACATCTTCTGAAAATCTGACCCACATGCGTATGTTGTTCTCAGAGCAATGTGTATATTGTAATAAAAAACATATAATTTTAAATTGGGAAGATCAAACAAAAAGGTCTTGGGAACCGCAACAGTTTGAGGTATTCTGAAATCAAATCAAACATCTCTAATAATCCGCCATCCAAATTTAATTACTTTCCGCGTGGAAGGAATTAAAATGACGAGTACTAAAGTTATTCTTCAAAATGTGTTTGAACCGCCTCTTTGAACAAGAATTTTTGTCTATATTATAAAACAAAATGACATGAGGTCATAGGTCATGTGAAATTATTTTAATATTTTAATCTCGAAATCTATACATGGATAAAATCCTAAATTTGACTCTTGATGTATGACCCCATGCATACCGTCTCGACCTTTCCCATGTTGGCAGGCGTGTATAAAATGATAAAATTGTTTCATATACCAATTTGACAAATGGGTCAGATTTTCAGAAAATGTACAATTCAACTTCGCCAATCTTCTCAAATAGCCCAAATTTCAGACAAAAATAAAGTTCGAAATACAGTTCAACCTAACCAAACAGAGTTGTAGAATTAATGCAATGCCGAATATACTCGAATTTACCTAGTATTGGCCAAATTACAGCCTAATTTAGCAAAATTAATTAAATGCGTACAGCTGCTGTACATTTTCTGAAAATTTGACAAATGATGGCACTGGAACAAACTTCTGTTTCTAACTGAATATACCAGTTCTCAAAAATAAACATAGATGGATACATAAATCCAACTTAGGTAGTATTTTAAGGTAACTACGACCACCCCTTTCTCATCTCAACCCCCCGCCCCCCCCCTACCTTCCCGTCCTCATATAATAATATAAATTGGAATTATAGATGGGCTATGTCTAAAGGCTGACGCACACATGGCCGATTTGGCCCCCAATTGCCCCACGATTTGGCTCCCTATTGCCCCACGATTTGGCTCCCTATTGCCCCACGATTTGGGTCTCCTGATGAATCTTAGGATTTCATTTCAAATCATGGTTTATGTTTTTGAAAGACCATGGTTTGAAACGAAATCTTATGATTCACAAGGAGACCCAAATCGTGGGGCAATAGGGAGCCAAATCGCCCATGTGTGTGTCAGCTTTTAAGTGCGCTATAGTGCAGGGTGAATGGCTTTTTAATTTCCCTCCACTGCGTACCTTCGTTTTCTGTTTGTAGTTACTTTGTCCTTCTGTTGATTGATATCTGGTATTGTAATACTATTTGGGTCAGACTTTTAGAAAATGTACAATTGGCAGCTCTACACATTTAAAAAATTCTCCTAAATGAGGCTTAACAATGATGAATATCTGGTATATGAGTATATTTGGTATCGCAGTGATTCAAAGTATCAGTTCTGTTATGTTAAACTGTTTTTTAAAGCCCATTTTTTTCTTAAATGTGGGTTATTCGAAAGGATTGTTGAAGGCGAATTGTACATTTTCTGAAAAACTGACCCGATTATGATACACCCAATGAGAAATGATAGTATAACTGCTCCATATTCGATGTTTATTGATGGCAGTCAGATATATTTTTCATGATAAAGTATCTTCATCTATACCATTTATATGGACTTCTTTCATCGTAATGTAATAATATTTGTAGCCTACTTTTTACTATCTGCACCACCTGTAAACCGCTGTAAATCAATATCAGGGTCAAATCTTCAGAAAACGTACACTTGGCCTTCACTAATCCTCTCAAATAACCCAAATTTAAGGGGAGAATCAGGTTCAAAATACAGTTCAACATAACCAGGCTAATTTATTGAATGAATACAATACAGAATGATATATAGATATATACCTAGTATTTATCAAGTGTCACTCTAATTTAGCAGAATTTGATAGGTATGTAGAACTGTAGATTGTGCATTTTCTGAAAATCTGACCCATCAGGCTCTATTGAGAATATCCTCTCTGACGAAATGTAGGTGTTTCCTGAATACAAAAAAATCTTAAATCAAACCCACCCATATGCGAACGTACATTTATCGCTTCTTCCAAAAAATACGTTTTATGCCCTATTCCTACCTAGAAATATTACATCTTCTAATAAGATGTTACATAATCTAGATTTAATCTAGATTTATGTAACAATAATTGCAGTTCCACATAATTATACACACCATCTGTGCCGATAAATGCAATCTTTTTATTCGCTTTCATTCACATTTGCTGATTATATCGCAACAAAAAGACGAGTGTCAGGTTTCTTGTATAGCTGGTAGGAATATCTATCAGGATTGAATTCTGAAATAAGATGTTTGTATGTTGGGACGTATATAAAAATAGAATTTTCAAGCTCGTAAATCAATCAAGATGGAAAGCGCGGGAGACTGCCACTGCTTTTACTGTCAAGAGCGTGACAGAAATTTATAATTTTTGTAAATATGGGTGAGATTTTCAGAAAATGTACAATTAGCAGCTGTACACATTTATTAAATTCTTCAAAATTAGGCTTCAATTTGGTCAATACTAGGTAAATTCGCGAATATTTGGCATTGCATTGATTCTAGCAATCTGTTTGGTTAGGTTGAGCTGTATTTGAACTTTATTTTCGTCTGGAATTTGGGTTATTTGAGAAAATTGGCGAAGTTGAATTGTACATTTTCTGAAAATCTGACCCATATATTCTAGAATTGTTGGTAAAATAAACATTGCTTATAATGAACGTGGATTGAGTCACCTATGATGGTAATCTTGAAACGTCATTACTTCGTTACCTTTTGTGTTACACTTGTTGTAACAACTTCACTTATTATCGCTTATATTACCAGCGGCCGTTTTCTCTTATTCCACTTAAATTAAACCCTGTACACACAGCCGATTTCGGCCCCGATTGTCTCCCGATTTGGATCTCCTGATGAATCCTAGGATTTCATTTCCAATCCTGGTTTATGTTATTTCAAAATCATGAACCAGGATTTGATGGGAGACCAAAATCGGGGGGCAATCGGGAGGCAAATCGGCTGTGTGTGGGCAGAGTCTTATTGTATACATATATAAAAGCCACAGAATATTGATAAATCCAGTCCCTATAAGTCATTAAGAAGGATTTTTTTAAGATTTGTTTTGTCATAAATACCTGATAATGAAGCTTTTAATAGGGAGTTATTATGCAACAGACCATAAAAGTCGCATTCTTAGAAGTGATAGGCCTATAGACCACCTGAGGAGAAGTAATGGGGGAAATAAACCTGAGTTACGTTTTTGCCTAAAGTTGGTTTGCAGCTGAACTTATGATACATTAATCTAGATTACCTTTCAGTTTGTGCAATAGATAAAACTAGACCAGAACCAGAATACCACCGCCCGCTTAAGCTCTGTCTATCTCCTATCCTATGAATAATTATATATCATCGGTATCTTTTAATCTTTCGAGTCAAGTCTTCAAAAAATGCACAATTGGCCTTCACCAATGCCCTCAAATAACCCAAATTTCAGACAAAAACCAGGTTCAGAATACAGTTCAACATAACCAGACAGATTTATTGAATGAATACAATACAGAAGACACTCAGATATACCTAGTATTCATGTATTCATTCACTCTAATTTAGCAGAATTTGAGAGATGTTTAGAAATGTAGATTGTGCATTTTCTGAAAATCTGACCCTTTCAGAAAATGCACAATCTACATTTCTAGAAAATAAAGAGTTAATATATTATACCATATTTAGAATATCTTGGGTAACATAACTTTAGCCCCCTTCCCCTTCCCCTTCCCCCAGCACATACATATTCTCTTTCCCTTGATCCCCTATCTCCCCCTCTCTCCCCTTTCCTTCTCCCCCCCCCCCCCACACTCCCCTACACACCTGCCTTTTTGGATTCCACCCAGCACAAACAAATACCAGGTGATCCAAGGGGTATAACGACCATGACACAACCATTTATTACACGGTAGCTAGCAGCGGGTATTGTCACTGTGCAATTATTATGTGAACCGAACTCATTGAATGAATAATCAAGTACACATTATGAGTTCATTAGGGAAAGGGAAAATCCACCCTTCACTACTAAGTAGGCCTATAAGGTAATATTCCTTACGCCACATTTGACCTTCCAGGGCCTATTGCACCTGAGCAAATATACAAAATATGTAATCATTTGGCACCTGTATTGGGACAAGAGAACACTATTTTGCACCATGATAATAGTGTAGAACCTTATGAATAGATGTGTTATATATGATTTACACTCTCTGGAGTTAGCTGAGAGTGAGCGATAATGGGGGACCCGCCACAGCGACCATTCTCACCTGTGACAATACCTAGAATATAACGAGTAACACTCTAGAGTTACCCAACAAATAAAGAGAAACGACCGTCAGAAATAACCTGTTGTATCTTGTTTTAATTATTGTTCTTTGTATATACAAACACGCTACAATAGTAGGAGTGAATGAATGTAAGTGTCCACCCACCTGCTAAGAATTACTGTAAACGTATTAATGTTCGCACAGTATTTATTTTCGCTATTTACGCGCACCAACCCTTGCGCGTGAAAATAAATCCTGTGCGAAAGGTATACAAGGTGTGAGACTTCCTTGCTGTGTGAATTTAAATCCGCGTGAAAAGGTGTCACAGTACCTAGTGCGCGAAAATTTATCTGCGTGTTAAAGAAGGGTTGAACACCGCCGATGAGCTGAAGAATTCCTTCCTATCACAATCACAGCATTGAAAACAAGTTTCTATATCTAAATCTAAAACTGCATCAATCCTCAACAAATTAGAACAAAATGCCGCTATATATTCTATCAGAAAGTAACCGCTTTCACAAAATTTTGTGAAAGCGGTTACTTTAAGAATTTTCACAGCCAGTATTTTTTTTATAGGTTTTTATTGCATATAATTTCGTGGACAAGTCCCGATATTCTCATGTGATACAATTAAATATTCGGAAAAAACCCATTTATATTGTCATACAGAACCTGTATGTTTCGCAATGTTAATAGTGATATTAGAACATGTATGTTTTAAGCTTAATCTTCCGGGCTTTTAAAGAAAAATGAACACTGTCAGATAGTCTCTTTGAGCTCAATAAAGCAATATAATATAAAACTACTTAATATTATATATACCACTTAAAATTTTATTCATATGCATAGATTTTTTCTATGTACAAAAGATCGATTTTTACCACCAATAAAATATTTATATTTACATATATGGGTAAGATCTTCAGAAAATGTACAATTCAACTTTGCAAATCTTCTCAAATAGCCCAAATTCCAGACGGAACTAAACTTCAAATAATAAACTTCTACAGTTCAACCTTACCTAAGAGATTGCTAAAATCAATGCAATGCCGAATATACTCGAATTTACCTAGTATTGACCAAATTGCAGCCTAATTTAGCAGAATTTACTAAATGTGTGCAGCTGCCAATAATTTGTACATTTTCTGAAAATCTGACCCATATGCCACAATGTCAGACTGATACCTCTAAACCTGCTCCGACTTCTCCTGCTCCAAAATAGCTATAATTATAATCTAAACACTTGTGGCCGCGCCAATTGTTGAGTTCACGGGTCTACCTCCCCTTTGACAACAACCCTAAAGAAATCTATCCATTTACTGTTGTTAGAATGAACATGTGACAAGAAATAGCGGCCCGAGATCAGACGGACTAAATGCAGCGTGAAAGAGGTTACATTTTGATAAAGAGCGAGGAGATTTTGGCTTTTGTTAATTCTCTAGTACTTGGCACGTGTTTTCACGCTATTTGTAATCTGGCAACCACTTCCCAGACCCTACTTCTCTATCTCTTTGTGTGAAGAGCTCGTCTAATGATCGAATCATCCGCCAGACGGAACGCCATAACAAAGTAGCGTCATCACATGACCAGTAGGTGTGAAACAACGAGATTTGACGTGAACCGTGAAGTGAGGGGAGAGATGATGAGGTGCTGAGATGGTTGGAGTGTGTAGGGAAGAGAGAGAAGAGAGGGAGAGGAGAGGGAGAGGGGAGGGAGAGCATGAGAGAGAGACAGGAAGAGTGAGAGAGGAGGTGGGAGAGAGAAACCGAGAGGAAAAAAGGGGGGAGGATGGGCAAGAGAGGGAATGCGAGGGGCAGAGGAAGACAGAGAGGGGGAGAGAGGAAGAGGGGAGGGAGAGGAAGGAGAGGGAGAGCGAGAGAGAGAGAGAGAGCGAGAGAGGAAGAGAAGAGCACCTGATGCCTAAAATCAATAAACTGACATAGCCATTTCTTATGATCGATAAACGACATAGACCCTTTCTTAGAGTGACACATCGACATGGGATTCTGGGGACAAGGGACAAATGGTCATCCTTAGCGCGACAAATAGACACAGCCCCCCCCCCCCCCACCCACCACCACCCCATCAGGAGCCCTAAGAGAGAGACAACTGAAATGTCTACAACCAGAAACTAATTATACTCAATAACAGAATGTGATAAAGAACTTGTTACAGCAAGAATGTAAGGGAGAAGTTTCCTGAAAGATTGTAATCGACTAACTTTCTTTTCTTTATTTCTCTGTATTTCGTTATATGTAATTTGTTGATACGGTAAAAGATCTGATAATATTTGATCAGCCGGTGCGGAAATGATTTTGTATTTCCTTAAGTGAGATCTGTGGTAAAAAGCATAAAATATTTCACACAAGATAAAAATTACCAGAGATTTATTCTAAGAAGTAGTAGATGTTATATAAAAAAGATATCGTGTGTATGATAAATGAACACAACATAAAAATGTTATAAAGATAGATACCAAATTTACGACGAAAATCAGGTTCGAAATACAGTTCAACATAACCAGACAGATGTATTGAATGAATACAATAAAAAACACACTCAGATATACCTAGTATATCAATTTTCACTCTAATTTAGCAGAATTTGATAGATGTTTAGAACTGTAGATTGTGCATTTTCTTAAATTCTGACCCAAGTGTGTGTGTAGGAGGGGTGTTAGAGAGGGGGGTGTTTCCTAAAACGGGTGTGGGGCGCGGTGGGGTGGGGGTGGGTTAAAGAGGAGTATGATTTCTAGAAGGAGGGTGGGGGGGGGGGGGGCTGTTGTTGTTGGAGAGAGTGGGGGTTGGTAATGGGTCAGATTGTCAAAATTATACAATCAGCAGCTCTACACATGCATTAGACAAATTCAGTTTATTTAAGCTGAACAATGATAAATACAAGGTAGGCCTATAGATAGATATTAAAATGCATTTCCTGATGCCCTGACCAAAATGAGGGTGGCGGGCGGGGGGGATTCCGTAATTATAGGACAAGGTGTTAGAAAATGTACAATTGTCACCAATCCTCTCAAATAACAGAAATGTGCTTCAAAATACAGTCCAACATAACCGAACCCCAACCCCATTCCCTGCTCCCTCCCCCTCCCCCCCTCTCTCACCCCCCAAACCCATTCCCTCCCCCTCCCCCTCTCTCACACCCCATTCCCTGCTCCCTCCCCTCCCCCTTTTCCCCTAAATAACTTTATTACCTTCTGAGGACCCTCACCCCAGTTCCCTAACCCACCCTCAGTTAATGCCCCAGTTACTGCTATGAAGCAGGAGGTTGGGGGTGGTATATGTAACTTTATATTGATGGCATTTTTGTTAAAGATCCGCTTAAAATGGATGAGGCAAAGTTGTTATTGTTAAAGACTTTTTCCCCTATTGTGATTCGGAGTGGAACGTACAAATGGAAATAGATGTAATACCATCCCGACAAAGTATATTTTTCTTAAGAAACTTTTCCCTTTTCAGTTTCTGTGTTCTTCTGTAAGGTATCTGCAGTTGAAGGGGGTTGTATTGAAGCCGATCTATATGGGTCAGATTTTCAGAAAATGCACAATCTACAGTTCTAGACATCCCTCAAATCCGGCTAAATTAGAGTGAAATTTGAAAAATACTAGGTATCTGAGTGTATTCTGTATTGTATTCATTCAAGAAATCTGTCTGGTTATATTGAACTGTATTTTAAACCTGATTTTCATCTTAAATTTGGGTTATTTGAGAGAATTGGTGAAGGCCAATTGCGTCACAAGAATTAAAGTATACCTTCTTCAATAAAATGAGTTTTAATATTTAATCATGATCAACACTTGGATATTGTCTTACAAGTACCGATAGGTGATCACAGTGATCAAGGAATGAGTTTTGTATTTTAAGATGTGGGTCAGATTTTCAGAAAATGTACAATTGCCAGCTCTACACATTTAGGAAATTCTCCTAAATTAGGCTGGAAAATGAAGAAAACCGGGTAGCCTATATCTAAGTATATTTGGTATCACGTTGATTTAAAATATCAATTCTGTTATGTTAAATTGCATTTTGAAGCTTATTTTTGTCTTAAATGTGGGTTATTTGAGAGGATTGCTAAAGGTGAATTGTACATTTTCTGAAAATCTGACCCATGTATGCAAAACATACTTGCTGTACTGCGATCTGGGGAATGAACATGGAAAGATGTAATTCAATCTCAATATAATATTTGTCCTCAGGGCCTTTCTCTTGTACAAAACTTCTAAGACGCAGAATTAATTTACGGTTTGCTCTCACAAACATCTGCCCTAGGGCGAAAATTCATAAAGATTTTGGAGCTTGAAAATGAGTATTATAACATGACAACATGAGTATGACAGGCTGTCAGAAAATGTACAATCGGCTGGTCTACACATTTAGAAAATCTTGCTGAATTAAGGGTGGTCTCCACTGGCTGCGGTAAGCTCTGCGGTAAGCCTTGCGATGGTTTGTGCTGATTCTGTAGGTGGTGAGGAATGAAAAGGTCCGGCCTACATGGTTCACTGGCCGGTTATGCAGGACCTCGCCACTTCTCACAATCACAGCACCATCGCAAGGCTTACCACAGAGCTTACCGCAGCCAGTGGAGGCCATCCTTTAAGTTGCAAAAAATGATGAACCTTGGTATATTGTGTATTACGCTGGTATTTCGTATTATTGTCTTGTCTTGTGTACAAGTCTGCATCTTGTCTAAAGTTCGGCTTATTTGAGAGAATTGGTGAAGCCGAATTGGACATTTGGTGGCCTCTTAAACCCTTTTACACATGGGTTCAGATTTTCAGAAAATGTACAATTCACCTTCAGCAATCCTCTCAAATAACCCTCATTTAAAACAAAAATAAGCTTCAAAATTTTAACATAACAGAATTGATATTTTTAAATCAATGTGATACCAAATATACTCAGATATACCCTGTATTCATCATTTTCCAGCCTGATTTAGGAGAATTTCCTAAATGTGTAGAGCTGCCAATTGTACATTTTCTGAAAATCTGACCCACATACCGTTGCGCACGTTACAGTGCATATTGGGGATACCGGTCATAATAGAGAGTTCATCTCCCTCGAAAATCCAGGATTTGTTTGATTAGTTTAAATTGTTTTCAAATCAATTTCAATGACTAGAGCTATTTGGGTAAATTTGGATAAGAATCGGATCATTTTTGCATGTATTAGGAACTCTTTACACTTTGTTTTCTATATTAATAAAAATAAAATCTTGATATTATTTTCTTAAATAAATCGGGAACAGTGCAAGCTGGTCATATGAAACAACTATAATGGACCCAAGTCACGGTAATAAATGCCTTTCTTCGAGATCTCGGTTTTAAAAAATATATTTAATACATTTTAATTATACTTTGATGGCTAGATTTTCTTGAGTTTACTTGAATTATTAGCAGATCTTTTTGGCATGCAATAAACAATCTTAAAATATTACTTTCTGAATTGTTTTCCCTAATATAAAATCCTTCTAAAATCTCACCATTATTTTCATATAAACATATCAAGAATTGTCTATATATATCTTGATCTATCAATTAATTAACACTACGACAATATAGTGGTAATCAGCGTCTACAGAAGATAAATATCTCGAGCGAAAAATGCTGATTCGCCTTTTTTAAGGAATCCAAACTAGATCCACTATTGTTAGTGAAGTTGCATAAGGACAAAAAGAAGACAAAGAATCCTTTTGTAAACACACAGAAGCGGTTGAAGATTGAGGACTAAATATGTGGTTTCAGGGGACGTGAGAAATGAATCTTTTCTCTGAAATATAAAAACTTGTGTTTGATGTATTGGATGGAGGATTTTATGGCTCAGATGCGATCAACTGATTAGGGCTTTGTGTGAAGAATTTGATAGATTTTCAGAAAATGTACAATTGGCAGCTCTACACATTTAGGAAATTCTGCTAAATTTGGCTGTAAAATGATGAATACCGGGTATATCTGTGTATATTTGGTATCACATCGATTCAAAGTATCAGTTCTGTTATGTTAAACTGCATTTTCAAGCTCATTTTTGTCTTAAATGTGACTTTTTTGAGAGGATTGGTGAAGGTGAATTGTACATTTTCTGAAAATCTGACCCATATATTGCCTCGAATACTCGTGGGGTAGATGCTACTTAAATCAAGCTTCTTGGAAAACTGTTTTCTGAGAGGGGGAAAGAAGAGAAATTAACATGTTAAATGCATTTTGGAAACTTTCAAAAAGCCAACTAGTACCGCTGAGGAAAGCTTGAACAGTATTGGCAAGTAAAACTACCAATTAGGCCAGATCTTCAGAAAACGTACTTCACCAATCCTTTCAAAAAACGTAAATTTAAGACGACAATCAGGTTCAGAATACAGTTCAACATATCCAGACAGATTTATTGAATAAATACAATACAGAATATACTCAGATATATCTAGTATTATTTTCACTTTAATTTAGCAGAATTTGATAGATGTGTAGAATTGTGCATTTTCTAAAAATCTGACCCATCTATCAATCAATATTCTTCAAGAAGTAAAGCATATTTTGTCTAAAATATAGTTTAATAAAGAAAGCTGTTGCATGTAAAAGATGAAAGGCCGAGTATTACACGTGTGGGATGAGGTGGGAGCATGTTCTACCTGTATTCTCACGCCTCAATAGGGCGGTTTACTTTAACTTTGCTTAGGTCGCTAGTTCCTAATGTAGAAATACATGGTCAGATCTTCAGGAAATGTACAATTGGCCTTCACCAATCCTCTCAAATAACCCAAATTTGAGACGGAAATCATGTTCAAAATACAGTTCAACATAATCAGACAGATTTATTGAATGAATACAATACAGAATATACTCAGATATATCTAATATTATCAATTTTCACTCTAATTTTGTAGAATTTGATAGATGTGTAGAACTGTAGATTGTGCATTTTCTGAAAATCTGACCCACATATTAACATTGTGGGTAGGAAATTCCTTCGCTTTCTTACCACCTGTAAGGAGCCAGTAGGAGGGAGAGAAAGAAAGTGAAAGAGAAGAGGGGAGGGGAGAGAGAAGAAGCGGGAGAGACGGTGCAAAGGAGAGGGGAGGGAACAGGGGAAGGGGAGGGAGAGGGACAGAGTGGAGGGGAGGAGAGGGGAGAGAGAGAAGAAGATGGGAGGGAACAGGGGGAGGGGAGGGAGAGGGACAGAGTGGAGGGGAGGAGAGGGGAGAGAGAGAGAAGAAGAGGGGAGGGAGAGGTCGGAGGAGAAGGGAGAGAAGAGGGGGAGGGGAAGGAGAGGGAGAGAGAAGAGAGGAGGGAGAGAGAAAAAGAGGGAAGAGAAAAGGCGGAGGAGAAGGGAGGGAAGAGGGGGGAGGGAGAGTAAGAGTGAGGGACAGAATTAAAGAGACGAGGGGAAAGGAGAGAGAGATTAAGAGGGGAGGGCAGAGGATATGGGAGAGAAGGGGGATGAGAGGGAGAGAGAGAAGAGAGTGAGAGAAGGAGGGGAAAGTGAGTAAGAGAAAGAGGGAGAGAGATTTCTATCAACCAGGTCCTACCCAATCCTGACCATACCTCTCATAGAGAAGCTATAATTGGCTGCCTAATAGATTCTTAGTCAAAATCGCTTAAAAATAGATTTCTTGGGCTTTAAAAGGGAGTCAAAATGACTGTCTTTCTAGCGAGTCAAATTGACTCCGTGAAAGGGAAACAATACACTAGTAGCGTAATACACTAGTTTGCTATGAAGTTGGGTAGATAGGACAACAATCCATCCTTAGTCGCCGATCTTTGGATTCTGGGGGTTTGCTGGAGTGATGTAACCACCATGTTTCTGAGGCACCTGTGCCATTATATAAGAGTGGGCTTTGCCGACGGGCCTGTTATCAATGACAATGAGCTTCTGGTAACCAACTCACATTGGTGTTATTAATGGAACTACGTTTAGGTTGAATCTATTCTTGCAGTTGTGTCCATATAGATAGATAGATAGATAATCTTTTATTTGTCCAAATTAAGTACAGTTACAGTCGGTTGCAGACAAAAAGGTCGACATGCTTATGCATCAGATTTATGTCCGACCGACGCATATCTTCCAGCGGTTACCTTAATTTGGAATAATGTCTAGGGTTCTACCTTTGGCTAAACATGGCGGTTAAAAAGTCCAGAAAGCATACCGCTGGATTGGGTTGTGTTGTGATCTGGCTTTTAGGCTAGTTGCTTGTATAAATAAAGAAAAACAGTTGCCGACGAGGTCCCGTCCACGCTCCACCTCCACCCCACCCCCACCCCTATAGTATAACGCTGCTCCGTGCGTAGGCACGGAGCAGCGGCCTATGCAGTGGCGCCAGCGGCGGCATTGGGAGACACCATTTTCGGCGCTTGTTGATATATTTCGCGGCAATGGCCGTCCATTCGAATCTTCCCGACGGGACCTATCGAGCTATACCTGACTCTAGCATTGTATATAGACAATATTGTTCCAGTAATCACTAGCTAATATCGTTGCTTACTAATATACGGTAGTTCTCACACCTGACACAAAGCTGAATGAGCATTTATTTCGTTGGCAGAGACAGCAGCAATTCCCTTTTCTTCTACTTTGTACGTGTGACCGTGATAACGGGTACGACTGTTCCAATTTTAGAGAGGAGCCGGTGGAGGTTTTTTTCAAAAGCGGTAGGTCGCGGGAGAGTCGAGTGACTAGTTATACATGAAAATACATAAAAAAATAGCAGTGAGACAGAGAGTCAAAAAATAGGGGTATTTTCCCCGTTTTCATATAATAAAGTACATTATCATATGTTACATTATCACAATATATACTAGCATTTTAGAGTGACAGTATGATAGTTTTGAGACAGGCTTTTGTTCTAGTCCGATATACTTCGAACTGAGGAGATTCACCCTTGTTTCAATGTGGTTAGTAATTGTATTGTAATATGGTCCCTCTGAGAGTCTGATATACTTCAGGCTCTTTAATTTAGGGTTTTATGACAACGCAATAAGTATCCGGGTATGCATATTGCAGGTTATTTCAAACATGATTAAGTTGGAATCTAATATACTTCATTTGGGAGAAAGACTATAATAACCAACAATTGAATCCAAAGATCGGCGACTAAAGGTATTAACTCCCTCGGTTTGGTGGCTTCGGCTGTTCGTGGTGATAAACAGCCAAAAACAGCCTTAGCCACCAAACCTCGGGGAATTAACACCAAAACAATCCGTCCATTCTGCTAAGCAAGTAGTTGACGAGGGACGCTATTAAGTAAAGATTCTTTTTTATGAACAGACCCCCGGGAGCAATGCTCCTGACATTCTTAATGGTCTCATTATTTGTAATTGTAACGTTATTTATTTAACGTTAATGAGGCCAGTGGTGCCCCTGTAAATATCGTTATCTTTAGCCCAATTAAACCTAACTACTGTCATTAACGATAAGATTTGATTTTGAGCACTTCTTATCGTTAACAATTACAATTAAGATAACAATAAATTAACTATTGTTAACGTTAAAGAAAAGGAGCAATTGTCCCCACGGCGCCTGGAAATGTACAATGGGCAGTTGTACATATTTAGTTAGATCTTAGTTAATTAGGTAGACATTGATGAAAACTAGGTATATCTAAGTATATTGCATTGAATTATTGTAGGGTTAGATTTTCAGAAAATACACAATCTACATTTCTACACATCTCTCCAATTCTGCTAAATTAGAGTGAAAATGATCAATTCTGATACATATCTGAGTGTATTCTCTATCATATTCATTCAATAAATCTGTCTGGTTATGTTTAACTGTATTCTGAAGCTGATTTATGTCTGAAATTTGGGGTATTTGAGGATTGGTGAAGGCCAATTGTACATTTTCTGAAGACTTGACCTTAACTACAAATGCGAGGACTCCCTACTCGTTGATAACTGAATTCCGGTTATATTGTGTGCAATTAGGTTCGGGGTGTGCATTGGGTATACCATTGGGTATATTAAAATCCATTAGTCCAGTAAAGGATATCATGATTATGACACAGATTATTATACTGATGGATTAAGATATGTGATGTGTTTGAAAATATTAATCACAAGTCGCAAATGATATTTCTCAAATGTCTTTCTTCGAGATCCCTTGCTCCGGATGTGTTCATTCCTGAGGTGTTGGAATCGGCTTGATCTCATCTTTTCAAATATGATGATATCTCAAAATCCATTTTTTGCGACTTGTGACTCATTTTCCTGTAAAACATCACATTAATCTGTATATCGATGTATTGTTGTAATAATTTTGTAAACGCTTATAGTGATAATGAATAGAGATAAGCTTCTACTGGGAATAGTGCACTCTAGATTAAATTGTGATGTGTTATAGGAAAATGAGTCACAAGGCGCAAAAATGATATTTTTCAAAGAGTTTATTTTACAAGATCACTTTATCAGAATACTCTGACAATTGGAGAATTTATCACCCATATACGTACCAGTCGATGTATCAAATTTCAGGACAATGTATGAAATAATATCCTTTCGTTTTAAAGGCCCTTATATGGACTACATTTAATTACTTAAGTATTTACTACCCCCAAAAAAATATTGCAAACTTTTTTTCAAAAATATAAATATTAAAATTAAAATCTAGAAATGCTTATTAGATTATTAAACTGTTTATTATCGTTGGAATCGGCTTGATCTCTTCTTTTTAAATCTGTTTTTTGCGACTTATGACTCATTTTTCTGAAACACATCACAATTAAATTAGGGTTATTTGAGAGGATTGGTGAAGGTGAATTGTACATTTTCCTGACGCCCAGACCGATGTAGGAAAGATCTACATATAACCACTGTATGGCTCAGTGACATTTCTCACACATTCGTGGTGTTAAACTTGCACGTGAAGATGACATATGACAAGGAGAGTGCTTTGAGTGTGGCTTTGATCTTATTTGTTTGTTCGACGTTTCGGGTACTTTAAGAACACTCAATAATAGTAGAGTGGTTGGGTAACCGACAGCTGAACCCATAACAATAGACAGAACCTGAGGGACTGGTCTGCTAGACGGGTTTTCTATATTTGGGCCAAGCCTCCAGAAAACGTACAATTGGCCCTCACCAATCCTCTCAAATAACTTAAATTTAAGAGAAAAATCAGGTTAAAAATACAGTTCAACATAATCAGACATATTTATTGAATATCTTTAAATACAATTTTAAAAAATGATTTTTTGTTGAAACATATATTTTTGGAATCTCCATACATACTTGTTTACCATGGTACCCCCAAGCTGTACAGTATATTTTATATGTGTTATATTCCCTGCAAAGAACAATGCTAAATATTCTTGATTTTTTGGCAGATCGATGGTAAAGGAAAGCAATGTAGGTGCCTAGATCAGTCAAATGTTTATTGTTTCGGAGTTGTATAATTATAGATTATACTGGAAACATCATAATCACATATTCAATGTCAGATTGGTATTTATTTAAACCTTAAGGAAACGCATGAAAAATAACAGCTCTGTCTGTTATGCGTATTTGAAAATGAAGATGAAATAATGTTTTTGTAATGTAATATGGCCAATAAAAATATTTATTTAAAATTTAATAATGGCCTGAGCCAGGTGCTTTTCCCCATAGACAATAATGCTATTTTTGGGAAATACAATACAATACAGAATATACTCAGATATACCTAGTATTTATCAATTTTTACTTCAGTGGGTCGAAATAAAAGCTCCTATACCCACCATTGTGTCTATAGGCTATTTCTAGCAGCTGGGTATAGCATGTCGGGAGGAATTTGTTTTCTTTCCTACAGATGAAGAAATAGGGGATTTGCATAGCCGCCATTGTGAATCTAGATTCGCATGGAATTGTGGGACTAATGTTTTTATCAGAATCCATCCCAGGATGCATTGTAACAGTAACAGACATGCGCAGTGGGCTTTGCAACTCCCCTATTCCCGCAAAAAAGCCTTTCTTCAGCGTATGCAACAGGCCCTCAGCTGAAGGCGTCAGTTTTAGCGGTCTACACAAACCCGCTATAACGACCAGTGAACGGCAGCCTGAGTGGCAGGGAGTTAATATTGGGAAGAATGGCGAGAAGAAAGCAAGGTGACATGAAAGGCGGGAAATCAATGAGGATCAGACGCCATGATGGGAGTAGGCGGAGGTGACACAGGTGACGAAGGTCAATAAAGGTGACCTTGAGACGGCGTGCTTACAATGTACGTGTGGGTGGAGAGGGTGAAGGGTTGGGGAGAGGTGAGGAGAGGGGTAGGGAGAGGTGAGGAGGGGGGTAGAGAGTGAGAGAGGGAGAGGTGAGGAGAGAGGTAAGGAGAGTTGAGGAGAGGGGTAGGGAGAGGGGTGTTGAGAGGGAGAGGGAGAGGGTGGGTAGCGAGGGTGAAGGAGAGGGGAGAGGTGTAGGTGGTGCCAGGTGAGAGCGGTAGGGAGAGGGGGGAGGGAAAAGGGAGAGGGAGAGAGAGAGATAGGGGTAGGAGAGGGATAGGGGGTGGGAGAGGGAAAGGGAGGGATGGGGATGAAGATGGAGAGGGATAGGGGGTGGAGAGGGAAAGGGAGGGATGGGGGGGTGGAGAGGGATAGGGGTGGAGAGGGAGAGGTGGTGTGGATAATTGGGGGTGGGTAGGGATTGGGGTGGAGAAGGAGAGGGAGAGGGGGTGGAGAGGGAAAGGGGGCGGAGAGGGAAAGGGCGGGATGGGGGTTGGAGAGGGATAAGGCGTGGAGAGGGAGACGAAGAGCGGGATGGAAGCCAAGGTAGAGGTACAACAAGTAGATGCTGTTTAATGCTTTTGGACTTGGGCAATTGACAGTGCTATATATATATGATTACCAAATTCTGCAAAAGAAATAACTACTGAATTTATCTGCAATTAATTGAACAAAATCTCAACATAATCTAAATTGAACTCAACATACCTAAATTTTGAACTTCATTTTTTGTTTCACATTTGGAATACTT